>JAODAL010074075.1:0-14503 GCA_025379985.1 Phyllomedusa bahiana
TTGACTTTACTTGTAATTTCTTTACTGTACATGCGTGTGCATATCGTTGGTAGCATACTGGTACTAAATTGTGCTGTGACATCACTGTTGCTTAACCCTGGCTTACTCCTGTGTGCATAACCCTCCTGTGAAAACCCCTGGTGATAACCCCGCGCTGTGCATCACTTTTTTAAAACCCCCTGGTGTGACTCGTTTTGGTGCAAACCCCGGTTGTGACATCACTGTGTGAAAAAACCCTGGCTGTGACTCCTTTTTGCTTTAACCCCCTGCGCTGTGACATCGCTGTGGGGGGCAAAAACCCGTCGTATGCACCCGGGTTGCAGTATCCCTGTAATGTGATTTATGTGTATTATTTCTGTATTGGACATCACTGTTCAGAATCCTAAAATGTGATTTTTCTGGTCATTTTTTCTGTAGTGACATCACGTGTGCAAAAAACCCGTGGCTATGAACACTTGGCATACCCCCCGCTGTGACATCACTGTGTGTATAACCCCTGCGCTGTGACATCGCTGTGTGCATAACCCCTGCGCTATGACATCACTGTGTGCAGTATCCCTGCAATGTGACTTTACTGTGCTCATTATTTCTGTACTGTGACATGACTGTGTGCATAATCCTTGCTCTGTGACATCACTGTGTGCATTATCCCTGTACTGTTATCTTTATTCTATGCATTATGCTTAAGGGAAGCCAAAATAATCCCTAAATAGTGGCTTGGGGCCCCACTTTTACTTGTTACATCCTTGGCTTGGCACATATGTTTGAGAGCCTTTGAATATTGAACATACAAACTGAACACAGTGGGAACGAAACACTTATCACGTGAGATACATTTCTAGTTATATATTCAAGATCTCATGGATGTTCAACATGAAATTTAATAAAAGAGTAGCAGAATCAGACGATCTGTGTTTGGACTCATAAGCAAGGTTTCAGTCATGGACTAAGCGAGGTTTAAATGATCGGCTACTTAAAGATTAGTCCAAGGTTATCAGGATACCTTTGGCTAATGGAAGCACACATCACTGAAGGACACATGATTTATAATGTTGAAAAGGCTGGATTCTTAATGTGGCTCACATAGAAAGCAACGACAGGAATGCAGCTTATCTGTCATATTGGTTGGAAAGCAAAGAGCTTGATGGGCAAATGCTGCACCGCTCAATGCTATCATAATATATATGCATGTCACTAAAAGTCGATGCACTAAAAGAAATGCAATATAAAAGCAGACTCTGTGTGCAGTGTGACATAACTGTGTGCATTATCTATTCGCTTTACTATGACTTCTTGCTGTGACATAATTGCATTAATTATCCCTGCGTTGTGAAAGCACTGTGTTCATTACCTCCATACTTTGACATCACTGTGTGCATTAGTCTTGTATCATTGTGCTGCGTTTATTATCTTTGCGCTGTGATATGACCACGGACCTTAGCCATTAGCCATCACATCAGTATGTTTACTATCCCTCTTCTGTGACATCTCTGTACCCATTCTTCCCATGTTGTAACACCGCTGTGTGCATAACCCTATCCTACGAATTCACAGTGTTTACTAACCATGGGTTGGGACGTCACTGCGTTTTTCTTCATCGGGGGAAAAGTAACAGCCCCTTAAAGGGGATTTATCGCTTCATCAGTTTGTCTGTTTCATTGTTCTTTCAGTTTTTCAGCTCCCCAAATCCAGAGGCGTTTCTTCCCCTCCCAGCTGGGTGTTTCTTAACTGAAGGGGGGTGACATCATCCCCCCCTTCACTGTTCATGCTCACTCCCAAGTCAGTGTGTTTGTTTGAGATCAGTGGGAGGGGATAGCAACCCCTGTCTGTCTGAGTCCACATGTCACTCTGTCGTTCCTCTCCCTATGCAGTTTTATTTTGTAAGAGTTGTTTGTTTACATACCACAGCCCTGGATTCAGTCTAGACAGTCTTCTATGAACTCAGAGCACTGATCTCCTCTCACAGCTGGAGGTTTGTTACAGTTGTATCCAGTCTAGACAGTCCTCTATGAACATCTCCAGAGCACAGATCTGTCCTCCTCACAGCTGGAGGTTTGTTTTTCGTTGTTTTTGTCTTTTTTTTAAAGGTTTTTACTATGAATTCGTCTTTATAACTATAATGAGCACACCAGTTTCAGTTTCCAGGCATTACCAGCCAAGGATGTTGCAGCTGAGAGTTCGGGTCTCGGCAGAGTAAATGTTCGCCTTATCTGGTGAAGAGCAAAATGATGCTCGTGAATACGACTGGGCCACATATTACATTGAGTAAAGACCACCAATATGAAAGGTCATATCTGCATGGAATTGGTCCTTGGTATAAACTGGTGCAAGAAAAACATACTGCGGAGGTTTTTTACAGTTAGTCCAGTCTAGACGTCTTCATGAACTCGAGCACTGTCTTTCTGTCTCACAGAGGAGGGTTTGTTACGTTGAAAACCATCTTCTATGAATCATCCGAGCAGAAATTGTCTCCTTTCTATGTTTACATGCAGGAGCATTAGGCACTGAGCACAATTCTGCTGTTTTCTGATTGTAGAAGCAGCTGCAGGGTTAGTGTGGAGCTGCTGGCTGTGCAGAGTGAAATGTTGCCGGCCCCTTATTCTGAGTGATAGAGGCAGGAATGCATACTCCCGTGAATACGACTGGGGGCCAGACAGAATGTAAATTAGTACAGCCGTCAGCCAATGAAATGAAAGGAGGTGGGATCCGACCGAAACTGGGGAATAGTGTTTGCACAAAACGAAGATAAGGGAGACGGTGAAAACAAGACAGCTTTGCAAATGACATCCAATTGCAAAGTTGCTTGTTTTCACTGTCCCCTTATTCTAAAGACCATTTAATGTAATGAGAAAGCCCCTTTAAGTTAAGTTTTTTGTGATGTTTAAGTAGTAAATAAACTTTCTAAATACACGATCAAGTCACATTATTATGACCACTTCCTACTTTTGTTGTTGGCAGCATGTAGCTAATGAAGTAAGTCACATGTAGTGAGCTGGCTTGGTGGGTACATAAGGTGTGTGATAGGCTGTCTGCACATGGATCCCTTGTTGCTGTCATGGATCCCTTGTTGCTGTCATGGATATCAAAGCTGTAAAAAGGGATGATTACTGGGTTTTAGTTCAACGGTGGTGGTATTTCTGAAACTGCACGAGTTGTGTACTGTCGGCCACTATACAGTGAACTGTACGCCAACAAAGAACAGCAACAGTTCACTGTTGTGAACTGGCGGCGTACTATGGTGAAAGTGTATAGTGTATAGTGAGTGGACAAATGGCACCATTGTGAGTAAGTGATGTGGAAACTGTGGAGCACCACATGTTGGTCAACATCAGCTACTAAGTGATTGACCAACAGTGGAGCAGCACACCATCAAAATGACGCAGTAGGCTACTAGACATGTCTAAAACAACAGTTCAGTGAATCCTACTACATATGGGGCTCCGCAGCAGACGGATGTCACTGCACTTATGCTAACGAATTTGCATGGTTGGTAAAGGGTTGTCTTCTCCAATGAGGCATGTTTCCTGCTTCATCGAACGGATAGACATTGGCATGTCAGGCGAGACACATTAGAGAGCAAACATCCTGCAACCATTGCTGGAAGAACACAAGCTGGTGTTCGTAGCGTTATGGTCTGGGGAATTCTCTTGGCCACTCATCCATGTGCAAGGTGCTGTCAGCAAGACAATGTGACATGTCACACAGATAGGAATGTTACAGAATTACAAAGTTAGTACAGTTGAAAAAAGACATATGCCCATCAAGTTCAACCAAGGGTGGGGAAAGATGTGGATGAAGGGAGGTGGATAGGAAATTTTTAATCTGTGTTTCCTCTACCGATGAAGACTTTGGAACCCATAAACAAGAACCAATTTCCCCCTTAATGAATATTTCATTCCTGATCCCAAAGTTGCCATCAGACTGGATCTAGAATTTTATACGGCTGTATAAGTATTTATATTTTTTAGTTTTAAGTGGTTATCTAAACCTTTCTTGAAACCCTCAACTATTCCTGCTGTGACCAGCTCCTCAGGCGGCTATTCCACAGATTCACAGTTCTAATGGTGAAGAAGGTTTTCTCCTCTGGAGATTGAATCCTTTTTTCTCCAGATGAAGGGAATGTCCCCTTGTCTTTTGAGGGAGTTTTATAGGAAATAACTTTTCCCCATACTTTTTGTAGGGGCCATTTATATACTTTAATTTAAATACTTTTAAATTAATGATGTCTCCTCGTAGTTGTCGTTTCTCAAGACTAAATAATTTTAATTATTTTAACCTTTCGTCATAGCTAAGATGCTCCATTACGCTTATAAGTTTGGTTGCTCGTCTTTGCACTCTCTCTAGCTCCATTACATAATTTCTATAAACTGGAGCCCAAAACTGAAGAGCATATTCCAGATGCGGCTGCACAAATTCTTTATATAGCGGTAATTACATCCCTGTCCCATGAGTCCTTGTTTCTTTTAATAAACTCCAATATCCTTCTGGCCTTAGAGGCAATGGCTGACATTGATTGGAAGAGCAGGATCAATACTTCCAAGTATTATCCTGGCCTCCTAATTCCCCAGACTTAAACACAATTAAGCATCTGTGCAGAGGCGTAACTTACAGCTCCTGGGCCATAGTGCAAATAGTGAAATGGGGCCCCTGAGCTACCATGTGCCATTTACAATGATGGGGCAGAAGGGCTTTTGGGGCCCCCTCAGGCTGCAGGGCTCAGTAGCGACTGCTACTTCTGCACCCCCTATAGCTATGCCTCTGCATCTGTGGGAGTCCCTGGATGGTAGTGTTGGCTTTATGAACCCTTCAGCATCTGCGGGATGCAGTCAGCGTGGCTCCAGATACCTGTGACAACCTACCAGGACCTTATTGAGTCAGTCCCATCCAGTCTATCTGCTGTCTGTGCTACACATGACGGTTTCTCTGGATATCTGGTCATAATAATGTGACTCGTCTGTTTATATAGTATATCACAAAAGTAAGTACTCATATTTTTGTAAATATTGTATTATATTTTTTCATATTACAACACTGAAGATATGACACTGTGATACAATGCAGTCAGTGTACAGCTTGTATAACAGTGCCCTCAAAATAACTCAAGGTATGGCCATCAATGTCTAAATTGGTGGCAACAATAGTGAGTACACCCCTAAGTGAAAATGGACAAATTGTGCCAAATTTGCCATTTTCCCTCCACAGTGTCATATGACTCATTAGTGCTACAAGGTCTCAGGTATGAATGGGGAGCAGGGGTGTTAAGTTTGGTGTTTTCGCTCTCACACTCTCTCATTCTGGTCACCTGAAGTTCAACATGGCTCCTCATGGCAAAGAACTCTCTGAGGATCTGAAAAAAAAAGAATGATTGTTCTACATAAAGATGGTCTAGGTTATAAGTAGATGCCAACACCCTGAAACTGAGCTGCGGCACGGTGGCCAAGACCAGACAGCGGTTTAACAAGACAGGTTCCACCCAGAACAGGCCACGCCATGGTCGACCAAAGACATTGAATACACATGCTCAGTGTCATATCCAAAGACTATCTTTACAAAATAGAAGTACGATTGCTGCCAGCATTGCTGCAGAGGTCCCATACAAATATTCGACTAGTGGAACATCATAAACACATTGCTGCTGTCTTTTGAACGTGCATAAAATGAAGGCTTTTTGTGCGCAGTTTGATCAAATTTCATCAGGTAGGTCCCTAACTCTAATAATTATCTGTGGCATTCAGGGCAGCAGGCTCCATTCACTGTGATTATAAGGACCTAATTTTCAGTTCAGGTACATTTTTAGGTGAATTTTTATTTTTTTGCCAAAATTCAATTTTATACCACAGAAAAACTAAAAAATCCCCCAATCTAAACTATCAATCCTTTATTATACAAAATATTACAACGTCTCATTGTGGCGTAGCTTATCTTCTGAGAGATATTCTCCCCTGATGAACCTGGGTTGGGGAAACGCGTCGGGAGAACATCCAAATCTCTATTTTTTTGTCTGATAGACTATACCTATTGGCCCTCACTAAGGGAATACTAGGGAGACCTAGGGTCAGGACTAGTTTTGTGGGGCCGCCCTCATCAGGGCGATGACCCCATAAGTATTTGTGGAGGGCCTGGTAGGGTGGCACAGGGAAAGTATTTTTTACTTGCAAAAGGGCCTTGTTTTTGGAATATTTTTTACTTTAGAACCACATCAGTTTATCTGGGGTCGGTGGAAGTGGCCTGTATCGTAAGTCATTATATTGTTGCTGTTGTAAGCTGTGCCAATTTGTGAATATATGGGCGACATGTCATATTACGTCAACGCCAATATGGGGCACTGTGCGCCCCCGTCACAAAATGTGCCTATTGAGGCGCCTTACATATGTTATGCACCCCCGTCGGGCAATGTGCCTCGATAGACACATACCATATACTACCAATGATATGCTATGTGCCGATTGTTGAGCAATGCCCCCTTTTTTGATACGATGCCCCCTTTTTTGATATGATGCCCCCTTTTTTTGATGCAGTGCGCCCTTTTTTGATACAATGCCCCCTATTTGATGCAATGCCCCATTTTTTGATACAATGCACCCTTTTTTGTTGCAATGCCCCTTTTTGATACAATGCCCCTTTTTTGATACAATGCCCCTTTTTTGATATGATGCCCCCTTTTTTGATATGATGCCCCCTTTTTTGATACAATGCCCCTTTTTTGATGCCATGCTCCTTTTTTTGATGCAATGCCCCCTTTTTTGATATGATGCCCCCTTTTTTGATACAATGCCCCCATTTTTGATGCAATGCGCCCTTTTTTGATGCAATGCCCCTTTTTTGATACAATGCCCCCTTTTTTTGTTGCAATGCGCCCTTTTTTATACAATGCCCGCTTTTTTGATAGCAATGCCACCTTTTTTGATACATGCCCCCTTTTTGATAGAATGCTCCCTTTTTTGATGACAATGCCCCCCTTTTTTGATACATGCCCCTTTTTTGATACAATGTCCATTTTTTGATAAAATGCTCCCTTTTTTGATATACAATGCCCCGCTTTTTGAAAGGACAATGTCGCCCTTTTTCTGATTATATGCCCACTTTTGATACAATGCCTTTTTTTGAGCAATGCGCCCTTTTTTGATACAATGCCCCCTATTTGATTCAATGCACCTTTTTTTATGCAATGCACCCTTTTTTATACAATGCCCCCTTTTTTGATGCAATGCCCCATTTTTTGATACAATGCCCCCTTTTTTGATAGAATGCTCCCTTTTTTGATGCAATGCCCCCTTTTTTATACCATGCCCCCTTTTTTGATACAATGTTCCCTTTTTTGATACCATGCCCCCTATTTTGATACAATGCTCCATTTTTTCATACCATGCCCCCTATTTTGATACAATACTCCCTTTTTTGATACGATGCCCCCTTTTTTGATACAATGCGCCCTTTTTTGATACGATGAGCCATTTTTTTTATACGATGTGCCATTTTAGGCGCATTAAGTAATCTATGCAAGGTATACCTGATGCCAGTTTTTAGAAAGGATCGGACTTTCAGGTGCACTTTACACTGATTTAATGCGCCTAAAACTGGCATAGTTACGCCACTTTTCGGACATGTCGCCCATATGTGTTTACCATTGATATTGTCATAAGTTATTATTGTTATCGATAAGAAGGGATTAGTTCTCTATGAGACGTTTTAATATTTTGTATAATAAAGGATTGATATTTTAGATTGGGGGATGTTTTTGTTTTTCCGTGATATATTTTTGATACCCTGATTTTGATATTTTATAGTCAGTGATATTTTTTTTTTTCAAAATTCAGTTTGAATCAAATTGCATGTATTCAAGTTGAAATTGACATTCGCCGAAATCTCAAATGCAGCACCTGTAATAATAATTTCAACCAAATACACCTTTTATTCTGCACCCCTATTGATTGTGTATGCCGTAACATTTAAAAAAAATAAGCAATTTCATAGCATACACAGTACACAATAATTTCAGTGTTATAAAATGTTTTTCATTATACAAAATATTAAAACATCATAGAGAACTAATCCCTTCTTATCACTAAAAATAATAATTTATAACAATATCAATGGTAAACACATATATTCACAAATAGGCACAGCTTACAACAGCAACAATATAGTGACTTACGATACAGGCCACTTCCACCGACCCCAGATAAATTGATGTGGTCCTAACGGAAATAATATTCCAAAAACAAGGCCCTTTTGCAAGTATACATACTTTCCCTGTGCCACCCTACCAGACCCTCCACAAATACTTATGGGGTCATCGCCCTGATGAGGGCGGCCCCACAAAACTCGTCCTGACCCTAGGTCTCCCTAGTATTCCCTTAGTGAGGGCCAATAGGTATAGTCTATGAGACAAAAAAAGAGAGATTTGGATGCTCTTCCGACGCTTTTCCCCTACTCAGGTTCATCGGGGGAGTATATCTCTCAGATAGACAAAGATAAGCTACGCCACGATGAGACGTTTTAATATTTTGTATAATAAAGGATTGATATTTTAGATTGGGGGATGTTTTTGTTTTTCTGTGATATATTTTTTTAAAATGATTTTGATATTTGATAGTCAGTGATATTTTTTTTTTCAAAATTCAATTTGAATCAAATCGCATGTATTCAAGCTGAAATTGACATTGGCCGAAATCTCAAATGCAGCACCTGTAATAATAATTTCAACCAGATACACCCTTTCGTCTGCACCCCTATTGATTGTGTATGCCGTAACGTTTAAAAAAATAAGCAATTTCATAGCGTGCACAAAAATATCAGTGTTATAAAATGTTTTTCATATTTAAACTAATGTTGCCCAATAAACTAAATCACTATCTTTTACATGATTCAACGTGATAAAGCAAATGACTAATGATGTTCAGGGTTACCTCATCCGTGGGGTTTTGATGTTGCATTCTCTTTAATCACCTTCTTTAGATCCCGCTTTTTATGCTCCTCTGAATCTACCTCTGATATTATCTTCACAAGTATGATACATTTCATTCTGCACATTACCAGGCTTAATCAATCTCCGTTTCAATGTATCTATTTGAAAATCTTAATTTGGTCATTTACAAGGTAACAATTGATATCAGCGGGGGTTGGAGAAGATAACGACAATTTCTATCTTAAACCCTTAGTTATTGTATTATGAACAGAGAGCAAAGAGTCATTTTATAAGATTTTATTAACTTTTATGAAAGAGAAAGATTGTGGGGCACTGCAAGATTAATAAAGCAATCTCCTAATTGCCACAAGAGCTTTAATACACTATTTGGCTGCATGTATCGTTTTTGGTGCTGCTAATTAAAATTAAATATTTCATGTTTTTTAGTTTTTTTTAATGATGAGAGGCTTCTGTGGAGTAGTTTTATTGATTCAAGGAATCACACACATCAGTCACGTTAGTTATTTAGGGAGACTTCTGGTTAATATGATCTGTATGATGAACTGTGTGAATATCTGTCATTCCCTTTAAAGGGAATGTGTCATCAAAAATGAGTCATTGTTTTAGTCCCATTTTTATGTTAAACACATTTTTTAGGAATTTTTTTTTTTTTTTAATTTTTCATATCACTTTCAAAATTTTTTCACTTTGGCCACTAGGTTTTTTTTTCAATGCTTTAAAGGAGTTTTGCCACGATGTAATGTTGTCGTGGGATCCACCAAAATGGGTATTTAATCACTTTTCTAAATATATATGATTACAAAAAGTGAAGCCTGTGAGAGCTACAGCATTGCTCAGTCCCCCCTAGTTTCCTGAAAGTTTACATTAGACACGACCAGGACACTGACAGGAGCTGATCTGGCCGCGCTTGCGTGTTTGCACTTCTTATCTGATGACAGGGAACATGAAGGAGCTTGCAAGGGGCTGGTGAGAAAGTGCAGTGTATGAGGCTGTCTGCTGTATAGAGAATCCACTGGTTGTAATGTTATTATTTGAGTAAACTTTAGAGACACTCCCTTGCTTCCTCTCTCTCTGCTCAACCCCCCCACACTTGTAGCCTTTCATGACTCAGCATGCTTTGTTTATGTTCTCTCCTGAACAGATAAGAGGTAAGGAACTCTCTTCATGGCAAAACCCCTTTAACAGCAGTCAGAGAGATGCTTCATGCACATAGGAGGCTTAAGACTGACTCAGTCCCATTGAATTCTATAGGAGAGGTTTCTAGTCATGCTGTGTGACCTGGGAAGAAATCAGTGTGCAGGGAGGTGAAAGGGTGAACTGTGACTATCTCCTTTTTTGACTGGTGGAGCCAGTGTTATCTATTCACATTGATGTGTTAGGGACATTTAGGGCGATAGGGAAATTAGGGACAGTTCACATCTGTTAAGGGGACATGTATGAAAACTGTCCAGGACTAAGACTGACTTTGTTGCCCATGGCAAACAATCAGAACTCTAGTTGGTTGCTGTGGGCAACAAAAACAGTCTTAGGGTATGTTCACACGGCTTATTGCGGTGCGCATTTTGCCACGTATTGCACTTTATAGAGAGCTATGGATTACGCGTCGTCCCCCCGCACGTACAATACGATCGTATTATACACGCGGGGGGAGAATTGACATGTCAATTGTTAGCGGCGAATACTTGCCGCTAACAATGCATGACTACAGGGCCAGTGGGTGGCGCCCCCCCCCGTGCTTCGGACTTACGCTAATCAGCGCGTGGTTCCAAAGCACATGGCGAATTGTGGCGCGTACTATACCGTGTGAACATAGCCTTAGAGTATGTTCACACACAGCGTCTTGAGGCGCGTACTTGTGCGTACCGCAAGACGCCGTGTGTTTAGAAGAATGCACTGATCAGCCGGGCCCATTCACTTTCATTATCCACTTCTTTCTGCCAGCTTTCCATATGTGGAGGGGAAGACGGCAGGGAATCATCGCTTTATGAAAGCTATGATTACCGTAATTACAGAACATATTTCAGGGCACATTGCAGTGCAATTACACCCCCGAAATATGTCCTGAAATAAGCCATGTGAACATAGTCTTAGGATATGTTCACCCGGTGTTTCCTCGCCCAAAAAGCCTCTTAAATGCCTCCAGTTCATTTTCATTGATTCCTATGTAAAACAGCGTTGTACTTCACACATGACAAGGTTTTACCGCACCCCTAGATGAGATCCAGGGTGTTGAATCCAAAATGGGGTGACTTCTGGAAGGTTTCACCTGTTCTGCTGCATTGGGGGCTTTGTAATTGCGACATGGCCCCACCAAAATCTGCGTTCCTAAAGCCTTACTGAAGCTAGTACTTTGCGATAGATATAAGGCTCTCCTGTTAATAGGTGGGGTTCCACCAGACTTGATGATAGAAAGGGAGTTATTCCCTCTTTCAGAAGCAAAAAGGGTTAAATGATGAGGATAGAGATCAGGTTTTTAAATAGTGTGTATAGAGGTTAAGTTAGATATAATAAAAGTTACGTTTTAGTGTTTTACAGATAGAGAACTATATTTACAGATAGTAAATATAGTGATCAAAAGTCACTCTTTGTTCTCTTGCGAGATTCCCAATTTTTTGGAGATTATGTGTAAAGCCAAAGAGCACTCCTTCCCTTATACGTCCTGCCATGCACTGAAACAGCAGTTTACACCCATGTATAGGATATTACCAAACTCAGAAGAAATTGCGTAACAAATTTTTGGGGACTTTTTTTTTACAGGATTCCTTGTGAAAATGAAACATTTTCAGCTAAAACTGCAGGTTGTTGTAAAAAAATAAAATTTGTAATTTCCACAGCCTAACGCTAAAACAATTGCCTAACACTTGTGGGGTCGATATACTCACTGCACCCCTGGATATATTCCTTAGAGAGTGTAGTTTCCCAAATTAGGTCTTTTTAGGAATGTTTATTAAATTTTAGCACCTTAAGGTGTCTGCAAATCTGGAATGGTGCCTAATGAAAATGAGATCACAAAATAAAGTAGATGCTCCTCCTATTCTGAGGCTTGTGGTCGAGTCAAATAGTGCACTAGGGCCACATATGGGATATCTCTAAAAACGTCAGAATCAGAGGAATCAATATCGAGTTGCATTTTCCTGTTACCATTTACTGTGTTCCAGTAAATAATGGATAAAAATTGAAAATCTGCTAAAAAAGTGAAATTTTGAAATTTCACCTCTTTTTTGCTTGAATTTCTGTTAAATACCTGACGCATTAACTAACTTTCTAAATGCTGTTTTGAATACTTGCAGGCCATGTTCACACGGCTTATTTTGGGACGGATTTCAGTCCGTATTGCGCACCGTACTGTGCTCAAATACTGCTGAAATCCGTCCCAGTCATTACGGTAATCCACAGTTTTCATAGAGAACTATGGATCACGCCTCCTCTCCCGGCGGCATACGCGCCATGGATAATGAAAGTCTATGGGGGCGGCGAGCTGCCACCCCCCCCCCCCCGCCCTCGTACACACACCGTAATTGCGGGCAAAATCCATCCCGCAATTAACACGTGAATCAGCCGTGTGAACATAGACTAAGGGGTGCAGTTTCTTAGATTGAGTCATTTGTGGGGTGTTTGACATACAGGCCCCTAAAAGCCACATTAGAACTGGTCCTTAAAAAAATCTTTGTTGCAAATTTTCAAAATGTCCTAAAAAAAGAAAAGATTGTTTAAAAAATGATGACAACATAAAGTAAACTTACGGTAGATATTCATTATCTACTATTTTGTTGGAAATGGCTATCTGTCTTACACACAGAAATTTCTAAACTTTGAAAATGGCAAATTTTTCCCACATTTTCACAATATTTTGTTCACAAATAAACAAGGTTTGTTTCAACCAAAATAAATTTCTAACAATGTACAATGTGTCACGAGAAAACATTTTCAGAATCATATGAATAGGTAAAAACCATTATAAACTTATTCCCGGATAAATGTGACAGTTTTTTTTAAAAAAAGGGCTTAAGTCCAAAACAGTCAAATAGTCTCCAAAAAAATGGGAATCCCGCAAGAGAACAAAGAGTGACTTTTGATCACTATATTTACTATTTTGCCATAGGCAAACTTAAACTCTATCAGTTCTCTATCTATAAAACACTAGAACGTAACTTTTATTATGTATAACACTAAACCTCTATACACACTATTTAAAAACCTGATTTCTAACCTCTCGATATATCCCTCTCTACTTCTGAAGGAATAGCTCCCCTTCTATTATCAAGTCTGGTGGAACACCACCTATTAACAGGAAAACCTTATATATACAGTAATTTACTAACTCCAGTAAGGGATCCCAAGCATCCTACTTGGACAATCATCCCTAATCTAATGTACATAAAACATATAAGGTGTTCTTTCTGATACCCTCTGCAGCGGTTTTTTTTTTAAATAGTGCGTATAGAGGTTAAGAGTTATACATAATAAAAGTTACGTTTTAGTGTTTTATAGATAGAGAACTGATAGAGTTTAAGTTTGCCTATGGCAAAATAGTAAATATAGTAAGTCCAAAACAGGCTTAGACCTTAAGGGGTTAAAACACCCTCTATTGTCATTTTAGAAATAAACAATAAAAAAGTTCACATACTAAAGTATCTCATAAAATTAGAATTTCACCGAAAAGTTAGTTTATGTTTGTTATTGAAGTCAAATAGAGAAACATATATATTGTATGGACTCATTACACACAGAGAGATAGATTTGAAGCGCTTATTTATTTAACCCCTTACCGCCGCAGCCAATTTTGACCTTCCTGACGAAGCCCCATTTTCTGACATTCACTTGATATATTTACCTATCCAAGTGATTCAGAGATTGTTTCTTGTTTATTTCTGAAAAATATCAATATATCATAAAAATTTAGAAAAATGTTGTAGAACTTAAAAATATACATTTATGCATCCCTATCTTTTGATGACGCATTTTTTCAAGTATTTTTTGGCAAATCTGCAGTGGCCGGATGTTGGTTTGAAGTCAATAGACAAATACAACATGCACTACAGGTGCTTTTTTCTCAGCAGATTTTCTTTTTGTGCCTTTTTTGGGTCAGTTGCAAAACACAGAATGCTGTAGGTATGGACCTTTTCTCAGGCAGTTTGTGGTGTTTTTCTCCCCAAAAACCTTCATTTGGGTACAAAAACGCATGAAGCCTAAAGAAACGGAAAACATTCTTTTGGGGACAAACACTCCTTGCAGAATATAAGTAAGAAGGGGCCCTTAAAGGGGTTTTGCCAAGAAGTGATTTCCTCACCTAACAGGCCGATACTCCCCTCTTGAGCCTTGAAAAAAGGGGCGTTGTGTTTAAAAAAACAAGTACCTCCTCTGTGATGTGATTGCACCACCTCTCATGCACACTCTGGAGGCTGATATTCAGTTTCTGTAGTTGAGAAACCTTTTTTTTTTGTTCGGCTAAACCACAAAGGATAACTGTATTGTGCACAAGCTATAAAGGTTTTATTTTCTCCCTCTTATCTGCTCAGGAGTAAAGATAACTCCAAGCAGCGGGTTCACTGATTACAGACAGAGGGGGGGGAG
>JAODAL010074076.1:0-14503 GCA_025379985.1 Phyllomedusa bahiana
CCCGGGCCCCAAATTGACATTGTGTCTAAAACCTGGTTTCTTTTGGCTTGCTTTCCAATCCTCACCACTCTTCCGCACGCTCACTACTGATGCGATACTCTCTCTGCTCACAGCCCCTAACTAAGGTTGCACTTCGCGTTGAAGCGCAAATCAAACTTTGCTACTTGCAAATTGCAATACATCATTTCATCCTGGGGTCTCGTCTGCTGGTGTTTGGGAAGCCGGGTTCTGTCCTCGTCCGCAATCCCCTCCCCTTCTTTCCTGTCTGTCTTTCCCTCCCTCCCATGTTCCCATTTTTATTTCATTTATTCTCATGATATTTACTGCTCGTTACCCGGGATTTTAGTATCCCAAAATGTTCACTATGATTTTTTTATGTCTGTATATGATGTACTACTCTTTGTTGCTCGATGTGTTTGGCCAACTAGGCCTATTGTCTTTTACAAACCTTATTTGCATTATATCGTACACTATGTTTTGTACCTTATCTGTTGTCCTTGCTTAATAAAGCTTTTGAATTGTAAAAGGTAATCACAATTCATAACAGGATTTCATATATCAGTCGTGTCCTGTACCCATAACATCTTAAATCATGCACCGGACTATTAAAGTACTACCTGTTGACCACTCCAATGATGCCCAGTTTCACCGGAATGACCCTCCCCAGTAGAACATCCATGGCATCTGTACCAGCATCCATGAGATCTAGCTTGGTGATAACTGCGAGTGTTCTCCGCCCTGATAATAAAAAAAGAAATTTAAAACGTCCATTGAAACGCTTATTGTTTAGTATTAGTTCCTGGGTAATAAGGTTAGAACTACATGGTGACATATCACGTGAACAGAGGATTTAAACCAATATATCACTGCAAATTATAATCCCTGTTAAAACATAGTCTAGTAAAAGTTATCTAAAATTATACAATCTAAACCCCTATAAATTACCACTACATACCTAGATGATACAGCATACTGTGTACTATCCGTCAGTGGAGTAATCGCCCCGATAAAGGACGGCTCCGCTTTTGTGACAGATAATATCACTATATAGTGTATAAACACCTTAATCCCAGCTATCCCGACGCGTTTCCCCGTACAGTTTTAGGGTTCATCAGGGGATTCAAAAAACTCTCGCTGTGAAAAAGAGTACGCTATATACAACGCATATACAACCTGTCTTAAATACATATACTTCCTACTCAAGTTCAATAGGGAGACTGAGACTTAGCTGAGAAGCTGTCAGGTATAAGAATGATACTCCCCGCAGCTCCTTTGGTATGCTGGCACCCCGGATAAGAGGGATAAGTATCCCTCTTATCCTGGGTGCCAGCATACCAAAGGAGCTGCGGGGAGTATCATACTTATACCTGACAGCATCTAAGCTAAGTATCAGTCTCCCTATTGAACTTGAATAGGAAGTATATGTATTTAAGACAGGTTGTATATGCGTTGTATATAGCGTACTCTTTTTCCACAGCGAGAGTTTTTTGAATCCCCTGATGAACCCTAAAACTGTACGGGGGAAACGCGTCGGGATAGCTGGGATTTAAGGTGTTTATACACGTATATAGTGATATTATCTGTCATAAAAGCAGAGCCGTCCTTTATCGGGGCGATTACTCCACTGACGGATAGTACACAGTATGCTGTATCATCTAGGTATGTAGTGGTAATTTATAGGGGTCTAGATTGTACAATTTTAGATAGTCTAGTAAAAGTTATGTTTTAACAGGGATTATAATTTGCAGTGATATAAATGACATATCACGTGACTTCCAATATTCTCTAAGTAGGGAAAAATGGCATGCAATTATTAGGAAATTTCAATCAGTCTGAATTTTCAGGGCAAGTATCTCTCTCCGTCTCTGCAAAGGACAAGCCGCACACCTAATGGCTTAGATGCCACCGATGCATGAACCATGGCATTTAGGTGGTTAAACTCCGATCCTGGCCAAACCCAACAGTGGGTGCTTGCAGTAACAGACAGCATCTGCTGTGTATGGAGCAAATTCTACATACACACTTAAAGGGGTCATCTCAACATGCCGTTTCAGAGCCACAGGCAGATTCAGACTCACACTTCCTGATTGAGCTGCGGGTGGGTCTATAGCAGTGATTGGCACATCAGCTATGCTATTCCTAGCTGGGCCTGTTACAGTGACTTGAGTGGAGGAGGTTTGTAACCTGTGGTGCACAAGGCTACAGAGCTCTAATGGGTTAAAGGGGTGTCTCACCACATTGATTCATCTTACCTCAGGTCCTATTTTCTTTGTTTCACTTTGAATTCAGGGGCGTGTTCACTGGTTTCCACTAGGCTGCAGTAGAAGCCAGGTCTGTAGCTATAGCAACCAGCACTGACAGCCTATCATGAGAAACCAAACAGGTCTGTAGCTATAGCGACCTGAGGAGCTGATGCAGCCCATACAAGAGAGGATATCTAGGAATAGGTAGGACACTGTTAATGGACAAATATTGCAAAGTGACTTGTTTATGCAAGATCTTTAACATAAAAAGCAATCCTTGTAGTGAGACAACCCTTTTAAGGCTTATGGGTAAGTAATGTAAACCTGCTCCCGCCTTTCATCATGTACTGCTGCAGCCTGTAAGAGCAGAGAGAGGTCACCAGTAACTAGGGAAGCTTGTGCACAAGAGCAGGAGATAAGATCTGCAGCTAACTCTGACGAGAAGCAAAATCTGTACAGCAATGTATTTGGTATTAGTCTTTATCTACTGTTTACCTTCATGTTTAAAGCTAATAGATGAAACAGGAATACCCCTTTAAGGCCTCCATGACAGCTATATATAATGGAGTGTTAAGGGGCTAAGTGAATATATTCATCTATGGTCCTGCCGAGTGAGACATGTTCTTTGCAGGGGCCTCCACTCTTGATAACAGAAGGGAGTAATGAATAGAGCCAAGCTTTATACTCTCATTATGTGTTGTTAGATATATGGACCCAGGATGCCCTTATTAACAAAAATAGGGGGCCACGTGTATGAAGACTGTCTAGGTCTAAAATTCACTTTGTTGCCCATAGCAACCAATCAGAGTTCACAGCAACCAATCAGAGCTCAGCTTTCATTTTACCACAACACTATATGAAATGAAAGGGGCGCCCTGATTGGTTGCTATAGGTTCTGATTGGTTGCTATGGGCCACAAAGTGAGTTTTAGACCTATACCGTTTTCATACATGTGGCCCAGGCTGTCTATGTCCAAGTGCCCAGACCTCCTCGTTAAGACTCACCGTCTGGATCACACTCTCGGGCGATCTTCAACGCCTCAGATGTCGCCATGTCCGTGTTGGCAGCAGTGACAGCCAAGATGATGGAGTTGGGGTTACTGATGTACCGCGTAATAAGCTCCCTGATTTGAATCTCAATGTCCTTGGGCTGGTCACCGACCGGTACCTTAGTTGTTGAAAAATAAAAATTTTACAGGATAAGAAACCACGGCCACTTTTGGTCTAAAACAGCGCCACATTGTCCATAGGTTGCGTCTGGTATTGCAGCTTAGCTTTACTGAGGTGAATGGGGTTAAGTGGCAATACCACACGCAACCAGTTGCCAGGTGGGGCGTGGGCCGAGTGGCAATACCACACGCAACCAGTGCCCAGGTGGGGCGTGGGCGGAGTGGCAATACCACACGCAACCAGTGGTCAGGTGGGGCGTGGGCCGAGTGGCAATACCACACGCAACCAGTGGTCAGGTGGGGCGTGGGCCGAGTGGCAATACCACACGCAACCAGTGGTCAGGTGGGGCGTGGGCCGAGTGGCAATACCACACGCAACCAGTGGCCAGGTGGGGCGTGGGCCGAGTGGCAATACCACACGCAACCAGTGGCCAGGTGGGGCGTGGGCCGAGAGGCAATACCACACGCAACCAGTGGCCCGGTGGGGCGTGGGCCGTGTGTCAATACCACACGCAACCTGTGGCCTGGTGGGGGGTGGGCCGAGTGGCAATACCACACGCAACCAGTGGCCAGGTGGGGCGTGGGCCGAGTGGCAATAGCACACGCAACCAGTGACCAGATGGGGCGTGGGCCGAGTGGCAATACCACATGCAACCAGTGGCCAGGTGGGGCGTGGGCCGAGTGGCAATACCACATGCAACCAGTGGCCAGGTGGGGCGTATATGAGAACATGATTTTTGGTACCTTTGTCATCCCTGGCAAATCCACTAGTGTCAGGTTGACGACGTTGGGGGAGAAGATCTTCAGATGGATGGGCTCCGGACTAATACCCTAGTAGAAAAATAAGAGGATTGTGAGGCAGAAGCATTGACCATAGATAATACATAGTCATCATAGTTATCGCCTACCTCCCATTACAAGGCAGAAAAAATCCACTAAAAGGGGGAGGTGTATCAAAAGGATGGGTCAGAAATGCCTGAAATCTGGGACCTGAAAGAGCATCAGAAACAAAAGTAGATGGAGGTAGGGAGGTGCCAAAGTCAGAGGGCCACATGAGCATCATGGTTGTCCCCAAAGAGGCTTGGAGGATGGATAAGGTGCCCCATAGGACAGTCAAATTTGCACCCCCACCAGAGAGGTGCTAAACAGGGCGGTGTGGAGGTGTGCCCTGGAACACTGAATCCAAGATGGCGCCTACTCCCTGTGCAGGTGCCGCCAAGTAGTGCCTGTGTCGTCCAGGGAGAGATGAGAGCTGGTCCTCCTGCATCCAAATCTTGTCCAACCCTGCTCGCCGTGTCCAAGCGAGCTCAGCTCCTCTATCATATAACCCTATATATCAGAGCTCAGCTTCTCTCCCTCTATCATATAACCCTATATATCACAGAGCTCAGCTTCTCTCCTTTATCATATAATCCTAAATATCACAGAGCTCAGTTTCTCTCCCTCTATCATATAACCCTATATATCACAGAGCTCAGCTTCTCTCCTCTATCATATAACCCTATATATCACAGAGCTCAGCATGGACCGTGTCTGGTACTGCAGTAAATATCCATTCACAGGAAAGATACCAAGCTCCAAAACCAAAAGAGGACCGGGAATTCTTGGGGGGCATCTAATCAGAACACTTTTACGGGAACCTCAAGATATCTCCTTCCACAAAGATCATACCGTCCCCGACACAAACATATAGATTGCAGTATTAACCCAGTAATTCCAGTCAAACTATATTTTTTCATTGGGAAGGACACAAGCCTGCGAGTCCTGTACAGAAGTCACTCTTACCTTATTGTTCCCGGAAATCCTTTCCGTTTCATTTTCAATTTCTTGACGAATTTCATCAAAGTCTGTGTAAATCTAGTTTAAAAAAAAAAAAAGTACATAAAATCTTTAAAAAAAATTCACATTGTACCATGATGGACACTTGACCAGTGTGCACAAAAGGCAGCAGGAAACAACCTCCGGTACGAAGCGGCAAAACTATTTTTTTTTTTTTTAATTCAATTTTAAGGTTAATAGCCCGCTGTGAGCCCTAGGGTACTGCCCTGTGCATTAAAGGGGTTGTCTCACTACAAGGATTGCATTTTATGTTAAAGATCAAACAGGTCACTTTGCAATATGTTAACAGTGTCCTGCCTATTCCTAGATATCCCCTCTTGTATGGGTTGCATCAGCTCTACAGGTCGCTATAGCTACAGACCTGTTCAATCTCTCCCGATAGGCTGCCAGCACTGGTTGCTATAGCTACAGACTTGATTTTTACTGCAGCCTAGTAGAAGCCAGTAAACACGTCCCTGAATTCACAATGAAACTAGAAAACAGGACTGAGGCAAGATGAATCGATGTAGTGAGACAACCCCTTTAAACACCTTAGTGCAGGTTCCCATGGCGTATAGCGGCGTACTTCCCACAGTGCTCCGGCTCCCATTCAGCCTCACTTCTTTCTACGGACGCAAAGTACACGTCGGGGAATCCGCTTTGAAATCATTGCACTCAACAAGTGCTTTGTTTTACCGTATTTGGGGGAATATGTTAAGTGCATTGTAGTGCAATTACACACGAAGGTACGCCCCACAAATAAGCCATGTGAACACGCCCTTAATGATGCAGCCGGTTTCACATTTTGTTTTTTGTTTTTTCCGCCCCGACCTTCCAAGAGCCATAACTTGGAACGGAATGTAAGAAAAGGAAAAAAAAAGCGCAATTATGCCACTTTTACAGAGGCTTCATGATAATGGAGTTTATAGTTTGGTATAAATATAAGTCACCTGTATCCTGCAGGTCAGTCGGATTCCAGCGATACCAAATATGTTAGATTTCGTTTTTTATTTTACTTATTAAATCAAGACACTGATTCATAGTCTTTTATTCTGAGCCGTTCTTATTTTCTGATTGTAGATTTCCCTGTTCTGTTGTCTGTTTATGATTATGGTGGAGGCCATCTTGCCTGAGCTGCTTTAACAGCATCTAGAGAGATGCTTTACAGCAACTTCATGGACATAGGAGTCTGTGAACAGGAGCAGACCCATTGACTCCTATAGGAGAGTTTTCTGGGCATGTTCCGTGACCTGGGAAGAAGTCAGTGTGCAGGGAGGAGGAGAGAGGGGGAGCTGTGACATCTCCTATTGTGACTGGTGGATCCTGTGTTATCTATACACATTGGTGTCACCTTTCAGCGTAATCCTTCTTCTACTGACTATGAGCAGACTACTGAGAATCTCTCTACAGAACAGGAAGTGTCAGACAATTATTAGGCCTAGTGGCCAAAGTGAAATTGCAGGACTTAAAGGGGTTGTCTCACTACATTTATACATCTCACCTCAGTCCTGTTTTCTTGGTTTCAGTTTGAATTCAGCGGCGTGTTTACTGGCTTCTACTAGGCTGCAGTAGAAGCCAGGTCTGTAGCTATAGCAACCAGTGCTGGCAGCCTATCAGGAGACAGAGAGAGAACAAGTCTGTAGCTATAGTGACCTGAGGAGCTGATGCAGCCCATACAAGAGGGGATATCTAGGAATAGGTAGGACACATGTTGCAAAGTGACTTGTTTTTTGCAAGATCTTTAACATAAAAAGCAGCAATCCTTGTAGTGAGACAACCCCTTTAAGAATTTTAAAAAATCTTGATAATGATGTGGAAAATTTGAAAAAAAAAATTCTTAAAAAACGTGTTTAACATAAAAACATGAGTTGTACAATAAGTCATTTTTTTGACACATTCCCTTTAAATCTATGTTGCGTGAGGGCTAATTTTTTGCAGGTCAGAGTGTAGTTTGTATTGCTACTATTTTGGGAGACTTGAAACATTGAGGTTTAATTCCAATTTTTTCGTGACGCAAAATGATCGAAACACACAATTCTGGAATTAGGAATTAATTTTTTTTCTAGGGTATACAGCGTCCAGGACGGGTCATGATAGACCGTACTTTGACGGACATGGTGATACCAATTATGTGTAACTTTTAAAAAATAAATAAATATACAGGCAGTCCCCGACTTAGGGCTTGTTCACACAGCGTTTTGGATCCTTTTTACGGATCCGTTTTCGGCACCCGAAAAGCGCATCCGGAAAACGCAGCATTGGATACTTTATTTGGATCCGTTTTGAATGCTTTTTCACCTGCGTTTTACGCATCCGCTTTCCGGATGCGTTTTCAGAAAAGAAGAGAGCCTCTCTCTCTCTCCCGCTCTCAAAAGTGCATCGCTGATCTCCCGTGGGAACAGCGATGCGCTTTTGCCATTGAACTCAATGTTAATCACACTGACAATTGTTAGATCCGTTTTGCGGATCCGTAAAACGGATCACAAAAACGCCGTGTGAACAAGCCCTTACACCATTCTGACTTACTTCTGTCCCTTAGTTACAAACAGAGACTTATGGGGCATGCTGGCACTTGAAGTTCCATAGCAGATAGTAGCTGTAGAACGACAAGTTCCAGCATGCCACAGCAGCACATGAGGTGAAATCTTCTTAACAGGAGCACAGGCAGCAAAACAAATGTAAAAACCGTTCCCTGCACCTTCCAAAACTAAAAAAAAAAAAAAAAAAGACACCTTTTGTGCTGGAGTCACATTTAATAAATATAGCTGCTCTGACCTACACACAAATTCAACTTAAGAACAAACCTACAGTCCCCATCCCATTCATAACCTGGGGACTGCCTGTACATATTTTTCAGAATAGAGGTGATTTAAACCTAATTTTTTGTTTTATTATTATTTCAAGCAAACATTTAGCCCCCTCTAAGGGACTTGAACCTGCGATTGCTTGCACTATATACAGCAGCATATGGTGATTTCCTTCATCTTCCCTAAGGCAGGGTGCAAAAGGTGGACCAACATGGCCTTCATTGGGCCTCTGGCTACCATGGCAATCAAACGGCACCCAGCAATCAACACACCGCGGAGGCAGATTGGGGGCCACACTTGTAAACATGACTGCGGCATCTAAATGATTAGAGAACGGGACAGCGGTCACATTTAACGCAGCGTCTAAATGGTTAAAAGTCACGGACCGGCACTGCCTGCCATCCTGGCCACTAGCGTTTAACTGCTGACACCCACCATGTATGGAGCAGGTTCAGCGGGTGAGCCCGCTCCGTACCCCCTTAAAGCCAATGCCATGTACATTCATGACGCGGGGGGGGTTAGAGGATTGTGCAATTTAGAAAGAAACTTATTCTCACATGCACAAGATTAGGGAATGCCAAGTTTAGAGACAGTCCTATGTCCTCTGATTATTACGGAGGCACGTGGAGTCCTCCTACATGGGTCACACACAGCCTCCTACATGGGTCATTTTGTATCATGACGGAATCACTTATAAAACTAGACGGTCTCCTAGACAATTATACCATCACCGCGGCCTCTTACCTTGTTCTTTGTGTGGAGAAATTTGCCCCATTCCTCAGCATCCACCCCTGGAACAGAGAAAGGAAAAGTGTAAATCTCCGATAAGAACATGGCGGCAATGTCATGTGTAGGCAGCGGCTGGATCGTCCGTGAAGCGGATACTGTGGTCAGAAAGTTACTTTTGATACTGGGAGAAAGGGTTTTATCTTTTGTCTACCGAATTGTAAGACCTTGTCCCCACGGCACGGGTTCTTACCTGGTTTTTCAGACGGTTTTGAAAACCGTTGGCAAACTTTTACAACGGGCTTCTATGGAAAATCCGTGCAGCGGTCCCCACTGCACGGATTTTCCGCCCGGCGGTTTTCAGACCGCCGGCCGCCCGAAAAACATAGAACATGTTCATTCTTCCGACTGGTTTCCGGACAGAATATGAATAGGTCTATGTGAAGGGGGGAGGGCTTTTCTCTGCTACCCGTGGAGAAAAGCCGTCCCCCTGCGGCCCTGTGCATGGCACGAAAACAGTCGGATAAATGGACCGGTATTTGTACTGTGCCGTGGGGACCCGGCCTAAATGACCCTTCTAGCAATGAACAGAGGTAACAGGTTCACCTTTTTTTTTTTAAATATAAGGAGGTGGACTAGAAGTATCACAGTGGCCACCATCACTACAGATCATGGTGGTCTGATTCCCAGTACCGCCACCAGTCAGATTACTAAAGGAGATGAAACTTCAATGTTTGCAAAGTAGAGCGCCACACAATTGATAGTGGCTGTGACTGGTATTGCAGCAAACAAGCAGCAATACTATACATAGTCGCTACGAAAAGCGTGGCATTGTGCCTGGTGAACAAATCTGATAGTGATGGCAATCAGTATGGTAGTACAGGCAGGCCCCTTTAAAGGGGTACTTCCAATACAGCAAGTGCTATTACTTAAACGATTTTCAAAATGTAAGAGATTATATATATATATATATATATATATATATATATATATATATATATATATATATATATATATATAATCTCAAAAAAGAGTGGAAAAAAAAAGGTCATAAAAGGCTTTACCTAATACCGGCCTTTTTTACACCTTCTTGATTTCATGTATCAATGTAAACAAACACAGCTATTTAATTTCAGTTATGGCCAGCAGTGCAGCATATGAGAAAAAGATTATATGGTCTGGTCAGACCATGGGGAAGGGAGAGGGGGAAGGGGAAGTTCACTTTCGCGGAAATGCACGTCTCCATTATCTCAGCCACAGTAATGCCTGCGTAAGGCCTGAAAGCACACAGTGATGGTCTGCAACCATAGAGCGGAGAGCAATCTAAAGGTGAAAAAAAACCACACGCCTGTATTAGGTAAAGCATCCATATTTATAACACCACACATTTTGAAAGTTGCTTACTTTACAGAGATTGGCCTTCACAGCAGCACTTGCTGTGATAGGAATACAATTTTAAGCATCATTGACATAAAACTGGTAAAGCCGGCATAATTAGCTATTACAGGCGCTCTGCATGCGGGATTTTTTATGGAGAAGAACAGCAGAATGAGTCATGGTCTCCATCCAGGAACCCACAGGCATCTTCTTCTATAATGAGTCGCAGGCAGAGGGAACGGGCATGTAAAAGGCCAAGAGGAACATTGTGTACAGAGACCTCCTATAGGGTCCATAAATATATCTGTCCTTCATAGGTAACCACAGGACTGCACTCATCTCTGCCCAACCTTACACCCTCCTGCAACATTGCAGCAAACCTATTAACCCAACGATGTAGCCGCAAATATATCGCTGCTGCCCACAGGCTATGTCCACACTGCAAAGTGAAAATGGCGTCCAAAATCTGTTGGCATTTTCACATTGCTCGCTGCACCGCCATAGCTTTGCAAATTTTTTGCACAAAAACCGGGGGTCGGATTTCGGATTCCCGGTGGCTCAGTTCATTGGGGCTGCGGGGATCGGACGTCGGTCCCACGCAATATACAACATGTTCTATATTCCGCCGGACGGTTTTTCATTAGGAAAATGTCAATAGAAAATCAGTGCTGTGTATACAGACCACAACAGGATTTTCTATGGAGGGCTACACAACGCTGGGTACAGTCAAAATCCATTGCTGTCTAGACACAGCCTTAGGCTATGTTCACACGGCCGATTTGGATGCTGAATTATTAGCATAAAAAACCTGGTCTAAAAAACGCATCCAGGCAGCACATTCCAGACAAGGTTTTGGACAAGGTTTTCCAACACTGATTTCTTTCTGAAACAGCCACTTATTGCCTCCCACCCAACCAGCCAGCATCGCTCTGCACTGATGAGGGGCAAAACCCTGAAACAGCGCTGTATGCAGATGAGTGATACAGGCTTGGCTAATATCCCTTTTGCTTATCAAGACAGTGGTCAAAAGCAAACTGAGATTTGTTACATGCAATAGAGGGCTCTTGAGCTTCTCAGCTCCTTTCCCATAATGCCTTGTGAAACATCCACACAATTTAATAGCGGAGGTATTGAAGCTCTCCATTTTTCCTCGGGGATTTTCAGTGTTGAAAACG
This sequence comes from Phyllomedusa bahiana, assembly GCA_025379985.1. Classification (NCBI taxonomy): domain Eukaryota; kingdom Metazoa; phylum Chordata; class Amphibia; order Anura; family Hylidae; genus Phyllomedusa; species Phyllomedusa bahiana. The sequence continues at coordinate 11,315 of JAODAL010074076.1, forward strand.
CTTCAAGAATTGACAGGACGCTTCTTTAGTGCCCAAAACAGCATCAAAAGAAGTGCGGAAAAACCTTCTTGTGTGTGAACTACAACGCTGTTTTTTTATAGGAATGAATGAAAAATTAGCTAGGGCGTTTTTTAGGTTTCTTTGACGCTGTAAGTTCACGGAATAATTGACATGACACTTTTTCAGCGCCAAAAAGAAGCGCGGAAAAAATGCTTTGTGTGAGCTAAAATGCTGTTTCCCACAGGAATCAATGAAAATGAACTGTTTTTTTTTTTTTTTTTTTTTTTAGGCATTTTGGATGCTGTTGAGGGAGCAGAAAACACGCCAAAAAAACTGTGTCAAAATTAAAGGGGTTGTCTCACTACAAAGAATAGCTTTCAACATGTAGGAACAGTAAATGAAGATGTTAATTTTTTTGTTGTTGAGGAGTACAAATGATTTTAGCACCTTCTGAGGCTCTCTGGTTTCTCTAGTTACCGACCTATTTGCTTGTTCTCCACTGCTGTTTGTCTTATCTGATAGCAGGGAGTGATGTCATCACACAGGTCATGGCACAGAACTGAGAGCAACTGAAGGCTCTCTGGTTTCTCTAGTTACTGACCTGTTTGCTTGTTCTCTCCCGCTGTTTGTCTTATCTGATAGTAGGGAGTGACTCATCACACAGGTCTCAGTACAGAACTGCTGGCAGTCTGAGAGCTTGTGTGTTATTTCATCTTTCAGACAAAAGACACTAATTACTACTGGTAACTTCAGCTCAGAAGCGTCTCTGGATCTGGTAGCAGGAGATTGTTTATCTAATCTAGACTAATTCGCAGAAGTCTGATTACACAGAGCTCATGTGCTAATTACAGACAGCTTGACCAGGAAGTGACAGGATGCATGAATGAAAGAATGCTGCTGATTCTATGAAACAGTAAGAGGAGACAACCCCTTTAATTACGCCGTGTGTTCAGGAGCTCCCGGGGGTGCCGGCAGCCCGCCGGCCCCATAGACATGCATTACTCGTGGCGTGTAAACGCCGTGAATAAATGACATGTCGCTTATCTCCCCGCGCATCGTATTGTGCGAGCGGGGAGAGGAGACGTAATCCATAGTTCTCTATGAGAACTGTGGATTACCGTAATGACTGGGATGGATTTTGCCGCGTATTGAGCACAGTACGCCGCAAAATACATCCCAATTTAAGCTGTGTGAACATAGCCTTAACCGTATGAATGTACCCTTAAGCTAGGTTTACACAACTGATTATGACTCCAATTCTGGCACATTTAATGCTTCCAGAACAGCATCCAAAATGCCTAAAAAAATAAAAAAAAAAAAACGCCCCAAGTTCATTTTCATTGATTTCTATGAAAAACAGCGCTGTAGTTGACACACACGACGCATCATCTTTTCAGCGCCAAAAAAGTTACACGTCAAGTGTTTTCCACAAGTAAGATGTCCATAGGAATCAATGGAGAGCTTTGAAACCTACCCACAAGTGCGGCGTGCTTCTGGACACGGATCCGTGCCCAAAAAAACACCCTGGCACAGTATTTTAGTGTCAGCATGAAAAAAACGCATCTCAAAAACCTCATCAAATCCTGGTCTTTAACACTGCTGCATAGGAGGCGTGCGGTTAGCGGAGAAAAGTCCTCCCCCTTCTCATTGAAATGTTCATAAACCGCCCTAAAAGCGGGCGCAAGAATGAACATGCTCTATGTTTTCCGGACCGCCGGCGGGCTAAGAAACCATCCGGCGGAAAAACCGTGCAGTGGGGACTGCTGCATGGATTTTCCATAGAGACCCGTGATAATGTTTTTCAGCCGGTTTTCAAAACCGAAAACAGTGCCGTGGGGACATGGCCTAATTTTTTCAATACTTTTTATTCTAAGCTGCAGGGATATAAATCGCCTTAGGCTCTGGGGACATGAAGCACATGATCCGTTACTATTTGCAGAAGGTAAACTTTTCTCCTCAGAAAAACAAAGTATTACTTGAGTGCAACTCCCAGCACGGACTGGAGAGCCGGCCTCACTTGCGTAGTTACTCTCCATTCTGTTCTATAGATGAGCGGAATGTTCTATACTCGGAACTCCCATAGAACAAATTTTGGGGGGGGGGTTTTTGAAATTCAGTTTGCCCAGGAAAACAGCAAAAAGAACCCCCGGGGTAGCGGAGAGAAGTCCTGTGCACACGGCATGGTGATGTCCATCAGCGCAGGCTGCATGCTAGGGTTTTTGCCCGTCACAAAAGGTCACCAAAGAAGGGGTCTGCTCATCACTACACTGATGTGAATGGCAGTACAGAGTCCTATTCACATTGTGCAGTTTTTGTGGTCTGTCCCCAGTGACTTTGTACAGTGCATTACTGGGGTATCTATGTGCCACCCCTTGTGCAGGTTATTGTCGATGCTTACTACAAAGAATAGCAAATTCTACTTCACAAGTAATTCACATGCGTCATGCAGGATTTTGTGAAAGTTGGGTGACAAACCTTGTAATAGGGAACTGGTCTTCCCAGCAAAGCAAAATGGTTACTAGGCTAGTGACAACCAATCTGGCTATAAAAGGGACACTTAGTTTTTTTTTTTGTTGTTGTTAAACCAAAATTTCTGGGAATTTTTTTTTTCAGTTTCAGCAGTCCCATGCAAAAAAAAAAAAAAAAAAACAAAAATTTTTCTTTTTTAGCTTATAAGAAATCGGAAAAATCCAGAAAGGCCGGGCCCGACTGATCTCTTTTCTGCAGCTTTTCTATGTAGTCTTTTACAAATATAGGTTTAAGGCTAATTTCTCGCTCGAATGTTCCTTGGAAGGGGCCGAGAAAATTTGATGGATAAAACGGGAATGAAAGGGGGAATGATGGGAAAGGATAATGGGTTTATCTTTATTTCCAAACTATCAGGTCCTGCGATAAAACTTACACCCTAGCCCTTAGTGGGCCTGAAGAGAACCCCAAGCAATCGTCACTCCCGCTTCAGAAATCACAAAGGGGGGAAAATCACAACTAAACCAGGGGGCATGTGTTCACATTTTTTTTTAAAATTTTTTCCCCTTTGCACACAAAAAGGAAAATTAAAAAATATATATTTTTAAAAAAATTAAAAAAAATATATATATATTTTTTTAAATGTGAAAAACAAAATTAAAAAAATTTTGATGGGGAGTGCCCCTCCTGCTGCTTTCATTATGGCGCGCAACCCAACTTTTA
>JAODAL010074077.1:0-14503 GCA_025379985.1 Phyllomedusa bahiana
TTAAAAAAATTTGAACGACACAAAAAAATTGCAAAAACTCCCAGGAAATGTAATTTTTTTTGTTATTATTATTATTAATTTTAAGCCATTTGATTGGATACAATTATATCCGAATTTGTATCAAAAAGTTCAAGTGTTTTGTCAAAAGGGTTTCTAAATTATTTTGATTTTTTTATTGACATAATCTTGTTTTTTTATTGGGGCAATTCAGTAAACCATAAAATTTATTGGGAAACCGAAACTAATATTTGGGGGATGGAATAAAGAAAAATATAAGGTCAATTAGACCATTTTTTTAATGGCGTCCAACATGCATTATTGCAATGGCTCAGGAGATGGATCCACTGGGTCAACTGGAAATTTTGGCTTAGAACCACGCCAAATAGTAGAGTCTAATGAGTCAAGTAAAAGATTAAACTGGTAGTTAAGGAATAAACGTTCTGATCCAGTCTAAGGAGTCCCCTCTGTTTCAAGTTTAGGCCTTTGTATAGAAATCTGGACCTCGCCACAGGTTGCTACTCCTGAAATGGCCACCAATAGTGAAAGCTGAGCAGGGGCATCACCTAATGACCTAATGAGGTATAAATAATACTGCTGTATATCAGGGAATATTAGCATTTCAGAGGCAATAGGTAGCTGTCAGAAGTGGGATTTGAACCCATGCCTCCATTTGGACACCAGAACACCCATGTTTAGGGAAGATGTTGCTCTTGAGTCTTGCACCTTAGACCACTCGGCCATCCTGACCAGCTCAAGAGCCAGATCTTCCCTCAACGTGGGTGTTCTGGTCTCCAAATGGAGGCATGGGTTCAAATCCCACTTCTGACAGCTACATATTGCCTCAGAAATGCTTGTATATCAGGGAACCCACATAGAAGCGCTGGAGAGCAGAAAGCCACAGACTTCTTGTTCCCTACAAGAAGGAACAATGTTAATGAACCTGAGTGGGGCCCCCTCAACCTATGGGCCCCCTAGCAATCGCTGTGACTGGTATGGCTGGTATGGCCCATGCAGCTGAGGTACAGGCATAGTACCAGAAGAGTAGACAGCTGGCATAGTTGGGTCACAAGGAGAAGATCAGGACAATTAGAATACTTTCATAAAAAACTAAAGTGGACCGATCTCCTGGATATAGTAAATGGGCTTCAGTGCAAGGACGCCTCCAGGACCCTTTTCTAGTGTAAAATGCGCCTAAGTGAGCGGCTACGATGTCTAATGCACCGAATGAATGTGTTAGGTGCATTGTTCATAAGACTCAACACTTTCTAATGCTCCTCACATAAGGGCGTGCTCTGGGGGTGTTATGGGGGCGTTCTGGGGGTGTTCTGGGAGTGTTCTGGTGCTGTTCTGGAGGTGTTCTGGGGGCGTTCTGGGGGCGTTCTGGGGGTGTTCTGGGGGTGTTCTGGGGATTTTCTGGGGGCGGTCTGGGGGTGTTCTGGGGGCGTTCTGGGGGTTCTGGGGGCGTTCTGGGGTGTTTCTGGGGGCGCTCTGGGAGCATTCTGGAGGTGTTCTGGGGGGCGTTCTGGGGGTGTTCGGGAGGAGTTCTGGGGGTGTTCTGGGGGTGTTCTGGGGGGGGCATTCTGAGGGTGGTCTGGGGGAGTTCTGGGGAAGTTCTGGAGGTGTTCTGGGGGCGTTCTGAGGGTGTTCTGGGTGTGTTCTGGGGGTGTTCTGGGTGTGTTCTGGGGGCATTCTGGGCGTGTTCTGGGGGCGTTCTGGGGGCGTCTGCGGGTGTTCTGGGGGCATTCTGGGGATGTTCTGGGGGCGTTCTGGAGGCCCTTCTGGGGGTGTTCTGGGTTTTGCGGGGGGGTGTTCTGGGGGTGTTCTGAGGGCGTCTGGAGGCGTTCTGGGGTGTTCTGGGCGTGTTCTGGGGCTTTTCTGGGCGTGTTCTGGGGGGGTTCTGGGGGCGTCGCTCCACACTCATAATATTACACACATATATAAATGTGGTTCGGTAAAACCAGGCGCATTACTGCTCGGACAGGCAGACCTATGTCAATGTGATCTGCCTGAGCCTGAGGAGTCGCAGTGGAGATAGATTTGCTGTAAGGGGCAAAAATGTCCAATATTTCTCACCTTCCACCAGTGCAATAATAAAAAGGAATTTCTGATAATTATCAAACTATTTAAAATTAAATGATTTAAAATTAATTAAAACAAGTTATCATATAAAATAATATAAAAATATATAATGTACCAAAAATATAAAAATATCCCCTTTAAAATGTATTTAAATTTAATAGAATCTGAAACTAATTTTACATGAAATAACCACTGATGATGTTCAGTTTTTTAAATTTTTTCTACATTAAATCTGAAATGTATTTTTGCTGCTCTCAGCCTTTATTCTCCATACAGCAGGAGCCGGCACAGCACAGGTATTGCTGGGATCTGTGGTCCTCCAAGCAGAATCAGTCCCATAGTTTCTATCCCCTGACATGCTATTCAAGACTTCTCTTGTTTCCAGCCTATCTATGGCCTTTATACATGTTTGGGGCATTACTAATGCGTCTAAGTTCCATAATGCACCAAACACACAGGTGAGGGGCGGGGAACTATAGACGCCATTTATGACGCACAAAAACCACTTTCATACATTCAGGCGCCTTATATACTGAAAAAATAGATGAGAACATGAACTTTAATGGGCCTAGTTCCAGACATGGTCTGATAGCAAAGCCATAAAAGAGAGCAGAAACCTAAACCCTTGCAGGCCACATACAATGTCGTGGTGGTCCAAGGTCCTTAAAAGGGTTTTGCCAGGATTGAGTTACTTACCTCCTTATCAGTACGGGAGTAGAATATAAACAAATCATGCTGAGTCATGAACGGCTGCCGGAGGGAGAGGGAGGGGGGAGCAGAGAGTGAGGAATAAGGCTATGTCTACAGTATACTGCACAGAAAAACCCGTTTTTTCGCGTTTTTCGTTTTTCTAAAAACGCTGAAAAAACGCCTGTAATCATCTCCCATAGACTTTATTGTAAAAACGTCCTGCTGTCTACACTGAGCTTCTTTTTTCTGCTCGTTTTTTTTTTACTGGTCGTATTTTATAACATGCTCTAAAAAACGGCAGAGCCGGGCAGAAAATTTACTACAGGAGTCTATGGAAAGTGCCGGACGTCTTTTTGGCCGTTTTTTGGCGCGTTTTCCCCTTTCGTTTTTTTGCCGCGATTTTTCAATGAAAACCCTCCCACGAGACCCAAGACCCACCTATAGTGGGTGATAAAAAAAGGTTATACCTGATCAAATATGCATACAAGTGCTGGTCCTTTTTTGTACCTTTTTTAATAAAATGAACAAAGCTTTGGTCGCTAACGATTTTGCGCAATTCATATATTTTTCGCTAAAAATACGTTTTTATGGATTTTGGCGTCAGAATCCCATTTTTTTGCAGATTTTGGTGCTAAAATCCTTTTCTTAACATATTTTGGCGCTAATAAAGTTATCTTGCTTCTGACGCCAAAAATAATTTTTTTTACGAATTTTGGCACCAGAATCCATTTTTTTGCGGATTTTGGCACTAAAATACTTTACAAAAACATATTTGGGCTAATAAATGATCTCGCTTCTGACCCCAAAAAAAAAATTTTTTTAGGGATTTTAGCGCCAGAATCCGTTTTTTTTTTACGGATTTTAGCGCCGAATCCGTTTTTAGGGATTTTACAAAATCCTTACTGAACAATTTGGCCTAAAAAAAGTTATCCGCTTCTATCGCTAAAAATACTTTTTTTTAACGAATTTTGGACCAAATCCATTTTTTTTGCGGATTTGGGGCACTAAAATACTTTACGAACATATTTTGGCGCTAAAAAGGACCCCGCTTCTGACGCCAAAAAAAAATTTTTTTACGGATTTGGGTGGCCAGAACCCATTTTTATGATTTTGGTGCTAATAAACGATCTAGCTTTTGACGAAAAAAAAAAAATTCATTTGTTACGATTTCGGTGTCAAACCTTTTTTTTTTATGGTTTGGGCGTTGGGGTTATTTGTTTGTTTTTTTGGGGTTTTGGCGCAATAGCGTTTTTTTTTGGGTTTGCCCAAAATCCTTTTTTTACAGATTTTTGGGGCCCAATACAGTTATCTTGCTAAATGAAAGAAATGTGGGGTTTTTGGGTTTTTGGGGCAAGAATCTGGGGAAAATTTTAAAAAAGTATGCACGCACAGCACACAAAGGGCAAGTCTCACAAAAGGGTACAGTGATCTAAAGGGAATGACACTTAACACAAAACCCCCCGTAGGGGAGCTTACATCCCAAAAGGGGTTAATTTTGTGCAACATTAAAAAGCAGAGCAAAGAGCCCAAAAAACCTACAAAAAAAAAAAAACGCGCCAAAAAAAAAGGCGTTTTTTCAGCTTTTTGACAGGAGGGGACAAAACTCAATTTTTATGAACTTTTTTTGAATTCGTTTTTAGGTCGTTTTTTTTTCCCCTGCGGGGGACAGAGCCCAAGGAGCGCTCAAAAATTAACTCAAAAAAAAACTTTACAACAGTGGATTTCTATACAGCAAACCGGCTCATAAAACTACACTTTTTCCCCCCCCCTTAAGCTCATCATTTTCCCTGTCATCAATAAGAAGTGTTTCACGCAAGTGTGTTTTAAAGCAAGCTTTTTAGGTAAATAAGGGGGACTAGGGAATGCGTACTCTCAAAAGGGTTCACTTTTTTTAACACCTAATTTAGTAAAGTGATTAAATACCCATTTTGGAGACCCACGAAAAATTTCATCGTGGCAAAACCCCTTTAAGTTTGATGCATTTGTCTTAGGCCATTGTGTAAACAAGGCAAATGAGGAATATTTGGTAAAACGAAACACAGGAGGACAATATTATCAAAATCCATGCAGTGTTGAGGTTATGTGTCTGACTGAGCTTACGCACTGTAGTATTAAAAAGATTTGCACCATTCATCTATGGGCATGTCTTAATTTAAAGACCCACAATTTAAAGGGATACCCAGTGCCCTGAGTGCTTGAAATCCTCAGTCCACGAGACAATTTTCTTTCCCCATTAAATGTCGAAAAAAAAAAAATTGGGCGTTCTCGTTCATTACCTTTCATGTCTGTTTTTAAAAGTCCGGCAATTTTTTTTTCCCTTTTTTTTTAAATAATTTGCTAAACAAGGGGCAACGACCCCCCTCTTCATTTGACCATTTTCTTTGCATCAAGTTTCGTTTGGAATGTTTATTCTTGGTTTTTTTTTCCGAACGTGCTACCACTGAAAAAAATGGGACTTTTTGAAGTTTCTTCTTCTGTTTGCATCTCATTTGTGGTTTTCTTTGTTTAAAGAAAAGAGAAACATTGTTTCTTCAAGTGATACACCCAGGACTGTGTTAGTAGTTGTTATACTAAATGGATAGAAAGCACAAATATTCAAAAGTGGGGAAAAAAGCAAGACTCAACTGGCCCCAAAGGGGAAACGAGGGAAACCCCTGGTGGAACCCTGAGCATGGAAACCGGAGTTTATTTAAACTTTTTGGGGAAGGGGGAAAAGGTAAGAAAAAGAAAAAGCAAGAGGCAATAGAAAGGCATGTACAGTAATTTTTGGTTGGCCCCAAATCAAATCTACTGGGACCCCCCAAAAATCAACTCTACGGTGGCCCCAAGAATAACTCACTGGTGGGGCCCCCAAGAATCAACTCCACTGGTGAAACCCCAAAAACAACTCCCTGGTGGGCCCCCAAAAATCAACCCACTGGTGGCCCCAAGAATCAGCTCCACTGGTTGGCCACAAGAATAAATTGCACTGGTGGGCCTCAAGAATCACCTCCACTGGTGGCCCCAAGAACAGAGAATTATGGGCCCCTGGGCACAGCTGTGCACTGAGCCCCTCAAACCACTGATATAAATTGGCTCCACTGGTGGCCCCAAAATCAACTCCCCTGGGGGCCCCAAAAATCAACTCACGGGGGGCCCAAGAATCAACTCTATGGGGACCCCAAGAATCAACTCTATTGGTGAGCCCCAAGAACAACTCTACTGGTGCTCTAAGAACAACTCCACGGTGGCCCCAAAATCAACTCCTGAGGGGAACCCCAAGAATCAACTCCACGGTGGCCCCAAAATAATTCACTGGTCCCCCCAAAGTCAGCTCCCTGGGGGCTCCAAGAATCATCTCCACGGGTGGGTCCCAAGAATCATCTCTACTGTGGGCCACAAAACAACTCACGGGGCTCCAAGAATCAACTCAATGGGGGCCCAAAATCAACTCCACGGTGGCTCCAAGAATCAACTCTACTGGGGGCCCCAAGAATCTCTCCACTGGGCCCCAAGAATAAACTCACTGTGGGCCACAAGAATAAACTCCCACTGGGGTCCAAAATCAACTCACGGGTGGCCAAAAGATTCAACTCCAGGGGGGGGGCCCCAAGAATCAAATCCACTGGGGGACCCCAAGAATAATCTCCACTGCGGGGCCCAAAGAAAAAACCCCAAAGTGGAAAAAAACAACTCCACGGTGGGAAACAAAATCAACTCCACGGTGGCCCAAAGAACAAGCCTCTTAAGAGCTTTTAGGGCCCCCCTGGGCAGGCTGTCACTGACCCCCAAACCACTAAAAAAATATATACATTATCGATAATAAACTTCCATTTATTGAACTATGTTCAAAAGCACAAGGGTATGTAAAAGGGTGGTTTTGGGCCCCCTGGATCATTTTTGGGGGCGTCTAAGGGACCTAAATAGTCATCTAAAAAATGAGAAATGGATTTTACATTGCTCGCATGTAAAAAAAAAAAAACCCGGCTTTTTACATAGGTCGCCATGCTCTCATTCATTTTTTTGGGTCAGTTCCAAAATTGACGTGTCAATTCTTATGCGTTTATGCAGCAGGAGCTCTATTTAAAACTATAGGGTGCGCTCCGCTGTAGCCAAATTCCCCCAAAACATTCACCTAGGTTTGGGATGTTTTTTTGAATCCGATTGACACTTTGGGCGACATGTATGAAGCTCGCCTCGTCGGGGAGCACCTTTCCGGCGGAATCTGCGCCTGATTTATGTCGGGGCCGGGGCGCGCTAATACATAGCATGTAAAGTCCGCCCGCCCGCCAGTGTTTTAAGGCGCAGTGCGGGTCCGAGAGCAGGGGCGCTGGGGCTGAGTTCGCCGCCGGAGTAGTGCGTCATACATGCGGGAAAAGTCCGCCGCGCCTCGCCAGTGTGTTGGGCCGGTGGGGGGACCGGGGCAGAGCGGGCTGCACCAAAAGATTCGCCGTCCGAGGGGGTGCGCTCGTACATGCGGGAAAAGTTCCCCTGCGCCTCGCCAGTGTGTGGGGGCACAGTCGGGGACAGGGGCCAGTGCGGACGGGCCAAAGGGACTGCCCAAAAAAACTTTTTCCGATGCGAGACAGGCTGGAACACGAGAAATCACCCAGATGTCGGTGCCGAGTTGATCAAAAATCGCCTTTATAAAGGCGTTCAACATTATCAGGAAAAAAAGACTGAAAAAAAAATAAAAAAAAAAAATTTAAAACAAAATCACTTCCAATATCCTCATTCAAGAATTAGATATTGGAAATTGCCGGAAAATCAGTAATTAAATTTTCAAAAGCTTTCCTTTGGGGGCAAAAACCCGGGCCCAAAATCAGAATGGGACACGGGAAAACCATTAAAACCTATAGGGAATTTGACCAATCAAATCCACGGGGATATTCAAAATACATAAAAAGCTGAAAAGAGCTGTTTGGGTTAAGCCCGGGGACTTGGCTACTCACCAATCAGAATAGGAGCGACAAAACCCCATTAAAACCTATGGAAATTATTGCCCAATCAAATAGGAGCGACAAAGACCCATTCTAGTCTATGGAGAAGTTTAGACCAATCAGAATCCAGGGCGGGATAATTCAAAATACATAAAAAGACAGAAAAGACTGATGGCTGAGCTACGGTGGCTTTGATATCCCCCCCAAACGGGATCAGCGCCGTGCGGCATGAAGTATTTTAAACCAAAAAATTATTTTTTAAATTAATTAAAACATTATCAATAAAGACAGAACCCTTCTTTACAAATAAAGCAGTTTAAAAAAACCCAACAACGTTTTTTCGCCGAGACCGGCGCTACATAGGGAAATTTAATAGAGAGAATCCCGGGAAACCCAAATAATTTAAAAAGTTTTTTGCTATTCCATTGTCGGCATAACCAGCCAATCAAATAGGGCGACAATGTTCCATTATAAACCCATGGAGGGGAATTGACCAATCAAAAGGAGCGACAATGTCCCCCTTCTACCTAGGAGAAAAATTTACCAAAACAAATTTAAGGGGGGGACAGTTCAAAATACATAAAAAGGCAGAAACGAGCTGAATGGTTTAAGCGGCGGGGGGTCCCGCTTACCCAAACAACGCGAGCTACTTTTTCAAGATTCAGGGAAAAGAAAATTCTGAGCGCGCTCTGTGATTGGCTAAGTTAAAAAAGCGCCGTTATTTGGACCAAGGGAGAGCGAGCGACGCTCCTATGGGTTTTTAATGCAATCACATGTCATGGGCCCAAATCAATTATAACACTACAGAAGTTGTCCCGAGTGATATAAAACGAATGATAATTGGGGGTAACAAAAAAAAATATTAAAACAATAAAATCCTGTTTTTTATTTTTTTTTATTTTTTGTTAGCCAAGGCAAAGTGGGTTCCGAAAAAAGAAAAAAACTGTTTTTAATGTTTAATATTTTTTTTCGTTACCCCCAAAAAAAGATTGGAAAGCGACGAGCCCCCCGCGCTTCAACCATCACTCGTTTTTTGCTTTTTTACTGTATTTTGAATGTCCCCCCCCCTTTGAATAGATTGGCAATTTTTCTCCATAGGAAAATGGGGCATTTTCGCTCCTTTTTGATTGGCAATTCTCCTCCATAGGTTAAATGGGAAAATTGCGTCCTATTCGATTGGGGTGGTTTATCCCACCAAGAGAATAGCTTAAACAATTTGAATTACTGAATTTCCGGGGATTCTCTCTTTTGAATTTTCCCAGTAGCGCCGTCTCGGCGACAAACCGTTTTTCGGGATTTTAACTGCTTTATTTGTAAGAAGGGTTTGGCTCTTTTTCGAAAATGTTTTCATTTAATAAAAGTTATTTTTTAAATTTTAAAAATTTTCCCCCACGGCGCTGAAGGGCCCAGATTTTTAAGCGCCCCCCTCCATAGACTATAAAGGGAAAAATAGCTCACGCCTGATTGGGTGGGAACCAAGCCCCCACCCCACCAATCACCTTTCTGTCTTTTTACGTATTTTTAAAATGTCCCGCCTTTGATTTTGATTGGGCCAAACTCCTCCCGGTTTTAATGGGTCTCTGTCGCTCCCATTCTGATTGGCTGAGCTACCAAGTCCCCGGTAGCTTAACCAAAAAGCTCTTTTTTAAACTTTTTTTTCTGTATTTTGAACTGTCCCGCCGTGGATTCCGATTGGTCTAAAAATTCTCCAAGGGTATAAAGGGTCTTGGTCGCTCCTATTCTGATTGGGCCCGGGCCAACCCCCGCTAGCTCACCAATCACTTTTTTCACCATTTTTACTGTAAATTTTTAATTCCCGCCTTGATTCTGATTGGTCAATCCTTCCCCATAGTTTTTTTAAAGGTTCCTGTCCTCCTATTCTGATTTTGGGCCCGGGTTTATGGCCCCCACCAAGAAATAGGGTTCAGAAATTTTAATTACTGTATTTCCCGCAATTTCCAAACCCCAATTCTTGAATTGCGCCGTTCAGATTTTGGAAATGTTTTTTTTTTATTATTTTATTTTTTTCGTTCAGCTCTTTTCTGACACTGTTTTCCGCCTTTTAAAAAGGGATTTTTTTTGGATCATACTCCTGCTGCACGAGCGGAGCCCGAGATTTCTGTAGCGACTTCTATTTTCCTAATGTTCGGACCTGCTTCACTTCGCCGCCACCGGAGCATTTTTGACCAAATAAAACCCGGGCTGCCTGTCGGAGCGCCGAGCACTGACGCGCCTCGCTTTCCCCACTCGCGATCGACAGCCTCGAGTTTTTCGAGCACGCGCGTCCCCCCCAAACGCCTACCCCGGCCCCCACCGCGCCCCACTGCCCGCCCCTTCATGCGGGGGGCCCCTGAAAAAGGGGAACCTGCACCAACCCGCTCCCGCGTCCGACAGGGGAACGGCCGGAGGGGCAGTAATAGCCAAAAAAAAAGGGGTAAACCCGTTCATACATGTCCCCTTTGTTTTTTGGGGCGATTTTCGGGAACCAAAATGGATCCAAAAAAAAATCTTTGAAACTAGACAAGCAGATTTCTATTTTGCCTTATGCATCAAAAACCTTTTACCTATTTTATACAGTATGAACATCATACACCCGAACAGGCCTTTGCACACATTTTAATGCCCAAGATATGAATGCTATCCAAAAAATCCACACCCAGATATATAACTTACATAAGACAGGTTCAAACATTCGGGGCCACAATTACTCATGTAATTGGGGCCTTAAAATGGGTGTGGCACGCCCTTTTCCCGACATGTTTGGGGTTTCCCTAATTTCTACCAAAAAAAGGGTTTTATAATGGGATCCTGCAGTCAACTTTTAAACAGCAACTGGAAAAACTCCCCAAAAAAAGAAAAGGAATCCCTTTTCCTCAGCCCCTACCAATTTCATGGCTGGATTTTGTAAAAAGGGCCCCTTCTCCTCGTCCCCCTACCATTTACATGGGCCCGGGTAAGGGAAAAAGGACTTTTTCTTTCCCCGAAACCTTAAAAATTACATGGGCTGGGATAAGAAAGGAAACCCTTCTCCTTGCCCCCCCCCAGGTACATGCGCTGGATAAGTATAGGAAATCTTCTCCTCGACCCCTTTTCCAGGGAAAAGCGCCCGGATAATATAGGACCTTTTCCCCCCCCTTACCATTTTCAAGGGGTGGAAAAAGTATAGGGGCTCTTCTCCCCCCGACCCCTTACCATTACAAAGGGGTGGATAAGTAAAGGTTTTCCCTCGACCCCTTACCCCGTTTAAAATGGGCCCGGGTAAAAATAGGACTCTTTTTCCTCGACCCCTTAACAGTTACAGGGCGGATAAAAAGGACCAATTTTCCCAGCCCCCCACCCTTACTTGGGGTAATAAATTTAGGACAAATTCTCCTCTGCCCCTACCATTACCCTGGGGTGGATAAAGTACAGGGCCCCCTTCTCCTCAACCCTTACCAGTTACATGGGGTGGGTAAGTAAAGGCCCCTTCTCCCCAGCCCCCCAACCAAATTTTTAAGGGGTTTGGGTAAAATAAGGCCTCCCCCCCAGCCCCCCACCAGTTACATGGGGTGGGATAAGGGATCGGGCCCCTTTTTCTTGGGCCCCCTACCAGTTACATGGGCGGGTAAAATATAGGACTCTCCCCCCTCAGGGCCCCCCACCAGTTACCAAAGGCGGGATAAGTATAAGGAAAACCCTTTTTCTTGGGCCCCCCACCAGTTACAGGGCTGGATAAGATAGGACCTTTTCCTCACCCCTACCAATTTTTCGTTTTTTTTTTTGGGTTTTTTTTTTTTTTTAAAAAATTTTCACCTTTTTTTTTTTTAAAAATTACCCTTAATTTTGGGGGGTAAAAAAATTTAGGAAACCCTTCTCCTCAGCCCCAACCAAATTTCATGGGCGGGTAAATATAGGAATCTTCTCAGCCCCCCCAACCCGGTACATGGGGGGTGGATAAGTATAAAGGGCCCTCTCCTTTGGGCCCCCCACGATAAAAAAAATGGGCTGGGAAAGTATAGGACTCCTCTCCTCAGCTCCCAAACCCGTTTTAAAAGGGGGGGATAAAATATAAAGGGCTCTTCTCCTCAGCTCCCACCAATTACATGGGCTGGTAAGGGAAGGAAACCTTTTCCTTGGCACCCAACCCAAAACAAAAGCTGGATAAGTATAAAGGGCTCCTCATCTTCGGGCCCCTAACAGTTGCATGGACTGGATAAAATTAAAAGTACTCTTCTCCCCCGGACCCTTTTACCCGTTACTTTTGGGGGGGCCTAAGTAAAAATGTCTCCTCACATCGGTCCCTTTCCATTAAAACGAGGTTTGGGTAAGTATAGGGCTCCTTTTCTCGGCCACTTTTTCAGTTCCCTGGGCTGGGTAAGTATAGGATGTTCTCTTCGCCCCTTAGCAGTTTTTCATGGGGGTGAATATATTTAAAGGACTTTCTCCCAAAGCCCCATTACCAGTTTTATGGGCTGGATAAGTAAAAGGGCCTTCTCCTCAGCTCCTTAAAACCCCTGACATGGGCTGGAAAAAAGTATAGACTCTTCTCCTCCCGGGCCCCAAACCCGTTACCCTGGGGGATAATTTTAGGACCCCCCCCTCTCCTGAAGCCCCCTACCAGGTTTCATGGGGTGGGTAAGAAAGGGTCTTCCTCAAACCCCTGCAAAATTTCAGGGGTGGATAAATAAGGGAAATTTCTCCTCTGCCCCCCCGCCATTAAGGGGGGAAAGATAGAAAATCCCCCACCTTTGGGCTCCTACCAGTTTAAAATGGGGTGGTTAAAATAAAAAAATCTTCTCCCCTGCCCCTAAACATTAAAATGGGCTGGATAAGTATGGACCTTCCCCCTCGACCTTTACCACTACATTTGTTTGATAAGTAAAAAAGAACCTTTTTCTCTCTGCCAAATTATCAGTTTACATGGGCTCAAAAAATATAGGACTCTTTTCCTCAGTCCCTACCATTTATGGGCTGCTTTAAAAATAGGCCATTTTTCCTCACCCCCTACCAGTTACAAAAGGGGTTAATAAAATTTTAGGACTCCTATCCTCGGCCCCCCACCAGTAAATGGGGTGGGATAAGTAAAAGGGGCTCTTTTTCCTTGACCCTTTAAACCCGCTACATGAAATTGGATAAGTACAAGGGCTCTTTGTCTCGACCCCTTAACCCCCGTTATATGGGCTGAAAAAAGTATAAAAACTCTTCTCTTGGTCCCTACCCGTTATATGGTTAATGGGGTAGATAAGTATAAAGGCACTTCACCCCGTTTTCCCTTCCCCGTTTCAATGGAAAATAAGTATTAGGACGTGTTTTTCTGTATCCTCTACAGTAACATGGGCTGGGTAAGTAAGGACCATTATCCCAGCCCCCTACCAGGGCCCTGAGCTGGATAAAAAAAAAGGCCTAAACCCCTTTGGGCCCCTACCCCGTGACATGGGCGGGGTAAGTATAGGCCATTATCCTCAACCCCCTACCCAGGTACATGAGCGGATAAGTATGGCTCTTTTTCCTTTGGGCCCCCCACCAGTGACAGGGGTGGATAAAAATATAGGACTCTTTTCCCCCGAACCCCCTTTCCAGTTATATTTGGGCCAAAATAAGTAAAAGGAAACCCTTCCCTCACCCCCCTTTCAGTTTTTCATGACTGGGAAAAATAAGGGGCCTTCTCCTCAGCCTCCTACCAGTTACATGGGGGTGGGTAAGTAAAAGGAAAAAACCCCCTGGGCCCCCACCCAGTTTCATGGGCTGGAAAAATAAAGGACTCTTCTTCCCCAGCCCCCAAACCCGTTACAATAGCTGGATAAATATAGGAAATCTTCCCTCCCCCCTAAACCCGGTACATGAGCTGGGGTAAGTAAAGGACTCTTCTCCTCACCCCCCACCATTAAAAATTTGCTGGATAAGTATAGGACTCTTCCCCTCAGCCCTTAAACCAGGTTTCAAGAGCGGAAAAAGTAAAACCTTCTCCTCCCGCCCCTACCAGTACATGAGCTGGATAATAAGGACTCTTCTCCTCAGCCCTCTACCAGGGACATGAGCTGGATAAGTTTTAGGGCTCTTTTTCCCTTTTTTTCCCCCACCAGTTAAAAAAGGGTTTTGGAAAAAGTATAAGGACCCCTTCTCCCCCGCCCCTTTCAGTTTTAAATTGGGTGACCCCCTGTATGATCTTGATTCCAAAACCTCCCATCAACCTTGGGTTCCCAAATAACCTTCCCTTTTACTTTATTCCCCAAAAAAAATTTTATGTTTTGTTTTAAAAAACTTGGCCTTTTTTTATAAAAAATAAAAACTAAACCCCTCCCGGGGGGAAATGTCCTGAATTCACTGCGGGAAAACTTCTCCCTGGAAAATCACTTTGGGGTCACTGGTAACTTCAGCTTCTGAAGGGTTAAACCCCAAACCCCAAAAAATTTGCCTGAAATCATGAGCTAAAATGTTTTCCCCCTGATTTTAAGTGACTGATAACCCGACAAAACCCCAGACAATTTTTTCCTTTTTTTTCATAACTTCCCAAAAAAATTTCATGATTTCATGATGGACTCGCTTTTATACCTTTGGGATCACACCAGGCCCCCGGGGCCCCTGCTTAAAAAACCCAAACATGACACCCCATTACGCCAGCCTTTTAGCTTGGGCCCCACCATGAAAACCCCATGAGGGCCTGCCTCAAAAATATGCCCCCAAAAATGACCCCCCCCTGAGGCCATGCCTCTAACTATGCCCCAAAAATGACACCCCATGGAAAGGGCCCTGCCTTTTAGCTATGTCCCAAAAAATGACACCCCCATGAGGCCATGCCCCAAACTCTGCCCAATTTTGAACCACCATGATGCCAA
>JAODAL010074078.1:5000-14502 GCA_025379985.1 Phyllomedusa bahiana
ATTGCAAATGTATGGACATTTTAAATCATGAATATATTATAAATGGTTTAATATATGCTCTAGATAACTGAATAACAAGGCATAAGTTAAATGATTGCCGATCTAGAACCTTTTTGAAGATGTGCATCACGCATATTGATTGGCTGGGTACTGAAGTTAAAAGAGTTGTATATAGTGCATGTTTTATATCAAGGAATGAGATCAGAATAAACACTACCCTATTTAGGTCAATTAGGATTACCAAAATTATTTATATTTGCCAAATACCAGAATAATGAGAGATAGAATTTCTTAAGGCATTTTTATTACTTTCTGCAAAGCCAAAGTTTACATACACTAGGATTACTATGCCTTTAAACTATTTGGGAAAGCCCATATGATGATGGTCAGTCTTTGGAAGCTTCTGATTATTCTAGTTTATTGGCAACATCTGAGGCACACTGTGAATGTATTTTAAATCACACCAGAAACACACTGCTTCTGTGTGTAACATCATGGGAAAGTCTAAAGAAATCAACCAAGATATCAGAAAGAGAATTTTGGACTTGCATGAGTCTGGATTATCCTTGGGTGTAATTTCCAGATACATGAAAGTGCAATGTTCATCTGTACAAACAATTAAATGAAAGTCACAAGCAGCATGGTACATGTCCGACCCACTCTTAACCGCACAGGAACGTATCCAGGATTACTCGTCTCAGAGCTGGTAACCTGTCTATAGTCCACATCTCATAGCAACTTAAGAACCAAAGCAAAGATATTGTGAAGATGGCTGTCGGAAGCTGTAAGACTGTGTCCATTATCCACCAGTTGAAACGAGTACTGTATAACATGGGCTGAAGTCCACACACACGCCAGAAGAAGCCATTCATTCCAAAAGAAACACAGACCATTAAAAAGCCAGATTAATGTTGCAATGCACCACAGGAACAAAGACCTACATTTTTTGAGACATGTCCTGTGGTCTCACCAACTAAAATTAACTGTTTGGCCATAATGACCATCGTTATGTTTGGAGGAAAAGGGAAGAAGCTTGGAAGCCTAAGAACACTGGGGTGGCAGCATTGTGTTATGGGGTTGTTTTGCTACAGGATGGACTGGTGCACTTCACAAAATAGATGGCCTTCATGATTGAAAGAAGAATATGTTAGGCAGATACTGACGCAACATCTCAATACATCAGCCTGTAAGTTAAAGCTTGGCAGAAATGGTCTTCCAACTGGACATGACCTGAAGCATATTGCACAAATGGATGCTAACGTGGTTTAAGGATAATAAAGCAATTGTTTTGGGATTGCCAACACAAATCGTCTATATCTCCTCCATTATTGAGAAATTTATGGGTAAAGCTGAAAGGAAATGCGAGCATGCCACCTACAAACAAGCTCAGTTACCCGTTCTTCAGAGGAATGGCATTCCTATGAACTATTGTTGAGAAACTTGGTTGAAGGCTCTCCACACATGTTGACGACAAGTCATGACAGTTTTCTACGGGCGCCCTAGTTAATACATATTAATCACTTATGAATGTAAAACTTGAGACTTTGCAGAAAGTAACTAACAAGCCAAACAACACTCTCTCTCTCATGTTCGAAGCAACTTTGGCAAATATAAGTTGAATTTTAGTAATCTACTTGACCTAGAAACCGGTAAGTGTTTTTATATTGATTCATGTCAGCATAGTGAGAAAAACATGCATATGTGTCTTTTTATATAGTGTATGTAAACTTCTGGTATCAACTTTATGTAGCAGAAATTTTCTTCTTCATATTCCACCCATATAATATGTTAATTACAAATAATATTTTTAACTAGTTGCCGACCATGCATTGACTTAAACTGCCACTGCCCAGATATTTAGGGCAACATGTATGTATGGGGCTGCGCCAGCATTCTGGCGTCTTTTTAGCCCAAAAACTGACAAAGCCCTGTTCTCTAGATTTATAATCAAGCGCACTCCAAAATTAGGCGCATTATCGGTGCCTGTGGCACTTTGTAATGCACCTGAGATCGGGGGCGTTCTGGAGGCGTGTTCGGCACCGTCAACCGTAAGATTCCTTCACATTATGACTGTGAGGCCGTCAAAACCTGGCGCATTACTGCTGAACAAGCCAGACCACGTACAAGAGCTTACCTGAGCCTGAGTTGTCGTTTTGAGCTATAAAGCACCTAATCTATGACCTGTGGAAGTGGAGGAACGGAGAAAACAAATAAATTAGAACAGGGTTTCATAATTCATTATCATGTCTACCGCTATCTAACTGCGCGTGCAACAAATCTGTCTGAGCACCAAAATACATACATGTCGCCCTTAATCTCTGCATGGACATTCTGGAACATTAATTGTGCAGCTGTAGGGGTGGAGATCCAGCTACCAGCAATAGCTGCTCTCCACTGAGAATACAGGGATGGTTTATTACCATCCTTGCCTTCTCGCAATCTGTGTAAACACGCGCTTAACTACAAGACCTGTATACACCAGACAGGCATTGAACCTGTTCGCTTCCTGTTTTTCAACTCGGATGTCACACTATCGCCGGGGCTTGCTAACTGAAAGAGCTGCTGAGTCATATCTGACCCAGATCAACTCTCCCGTCAGTGCAGGGGATGTACTTACCCTGGATTTCCACAGTAACTGGGGCTGATGTATCACCACCAGTTGCAGGGTAAATGAGAAAAGAAAATAAAGTGCTGTGAAAATATCCTCAAAGACTTATTCTGACCATGTTAGGGTTGGGGGGCGCACAATATGTAAAATAAAATAATTTTAAAAATATACATGCAAAATATTTTTTTTTTAAAAACTACTAATGACCTAAATTGCAACCTTAAGCCCTGTCCCCGAAATGACCTAATACCTTTAACCTCTATAAATGTCCTTGATTGAAGAGTGACACAGTTACATACAACGTACTTTTACATGCCAGCATATGCGTGATAAACTATCTTATCCCAATAACGTGATTATTTTACTATTTTCTCTCATAATTTAAAAAAAAAAAAATTACCAAAATTATAAGCTAATATCTCACGGAAAAAAGGCAAAAAAAAAATAGAATAACGGAGTGCAAGAAAACTTTATGGCATTCAAACCAGCAGGTACTACAGAAAAGAAAAATGTGCCTGGTCAGGAAGTAAGGTGAACTGTCCAGACAGAAACTGGTTAAACTTTGATGCAGAAAACACAAAAAACAACATCTGAATATGGAAATCTGTATATGGACCCTACTATGCAGATTGTTAAATTTCTGTACTTGAGTTTCAAAGACCTTAGGGCAGTGTTTCTCAACTCCAGTCCACGAGACCCACCAACAGGTCATGTTTTCAGAATCTCCCACAGAAAGCACTTGAACAATAATGCACAATCACCTTCATGGAACACACACTTAACACCCCACGTACCACGACATTTGACGTACACTACCAAACGGCAACTTGTGTCGGGTCGGGTTCCCATCCAAATTGGCTGGTATGATACGTCAAGGCATATCTTGCGCGCTCACAGGCGGCATGAGCACCAGGCGGATATATTACCGCTGGCAATTCATGTCCCCCCGCATCTCCCACAGCCGGAGTGAGCTCCACCGCGGTGGACTACACCCCCCGAAGCGTCGCAGTCATCCGTGAAGAGCGACATCCCGCAGCTCCCGGCGCAGTAATTGGCCCCGCTGAGCGGCCGCTACAGATCTCCTACCAGGCAATGCCGGATGCTGCATGAGAAGCATCCTGTTTGTCTGGACTAGACGCTCACGCATGCCACAAATCTCATCTTATACACAGCGTGACTGACAGTTTCTGCCATGAGACCAGCATACAAGCTATAAAGGATGTACAGCATGATATCTATCAAATTGCATGAACGATCTGACATCGTTCATGCAATTCCTCCTGGGGAAAATTGTAAAAAGTGTGAAAACTGTAAAAATAAAAGTGTCCAACAAGACAACCAAAACAAAAACTTAATAAAAACACGTGACATCGCCCTTTCCCCTTTACAAACGCAATACGCCCCAAAAAAATCAAAATAAATAAAGTACCCATATTTGGTATCGCCGCGTGCGTAGTGGGTGCGGGCGACCCACCCTATAAAATCTGTCATGTTAATTAACCCTACGGTGAACGCCGTAAAAAAAAAAAAAAATCGCGATTTTTTTGTTCATCCCCGCAAGCACATAAAATACGGATTAAAAAGTCATCCAAAACCTCATATCAACATCAAAGTGATGCCAATTAAACATCATGACATCTCACACTCCACACAACACAAGTCCTCACACTAGGCTGGACCGTGTGTAGCAGTGGCAGTGACCAAAAATGTCATGAAAATGATTCCTACCACCACTTTATCTGTAAAAATCAAAAAGTCTGTCTATAGCAGAGTAGCGCTGCATCACTATCGTTTCTTACACAACTAAAAACCGGTTTTTAAAAAAATTGTGCTTTCAAATAAAAAAACTACATAAATTGGGATATCCCCGTAATCTTCTTCACCCCACCGAGTCAAACCCCTTGTCATGGATACTGCACGGTGAGCGCTATTAAAATAAAAATAAATAAACACTGCTAGGATTCGCAGTATCTTCTTCACCTGCCTTCCAAAAAACGGATTTAAAAGCGATCATAAGTCTTGTGCCCCCAAAAATGATACCAAAAAAAACGTCAACTCATCCAGCAAAAAAAAGTTCCCTATACAGCTCATAAACAGAAAATAAAAAAGTTATGGTTCACAGACTATGGTGATGCAAAAACGTGACTTTTCCTTTCAAATTACAAGGTGTTTTTATTAGTGTAACCCGCAGTACAACAACCTTAACAACATATACACACAATATGTACTCCAGGCTGTAATACGTCAATCAACCTGCTGAGTAAACATCACATGTCCTCGTTTATATGCCGCACCGTGACCGCGCTGTAAAACAATAACCCCTAAAAAACACTACCAGAATTGCTGTATGTACTGTACACAATGCCTCACCCCACGCCAACAACTCACGCCTTAACCCAGCATCACATGCCCCCAGAAAAGGTACCACAAACACATCAACTCATCACGTCAAAAAAACAACGCCCCCAGGTAGCTCCATAAGCAAAAAATAAGAAAGCTATGTCTGTCAGAATATGAGAGCAACATACAACCCCACTTTTTATCAAACTCGCATCTATTGTTTCAACGTACTAAACATAAAACAGATATAAAATTTATATCATTGTAATTGTACCAGACCTCCCATAGTAAAGTTATCCCTCATTTCTCACGTATGGCGAATACGTAAACATGAAGCCCAACAAGCACCAGCTAATTGCGTTTCCCCCCTCCATTGTCCATGGCCAATGCTAAAAAAAAACTACGGCACACCTGTGGCGCCCCACAAATTCAACCACTACACACCCTTCAGAGAATGAACGCAATCCCTGATGGTGTTAGAAAAATCCAATACTGGGGACAACTTCTGAAGGTTTCACACCTGTATCTCGTAGCTTTGGGGGACTTTGTTAGATGCGACCATGGCCCCACCAATATCTGTGCACCAAAAAGCCACACTGCGCTCACATATCCATTGTACTCCCTGCATGCGCCCAAACAGCCACTATCTTAACCCAACATTTAGGGTATTGCCGCGCCCTGGGAATATAATTTCCGTCTCACCAATTTTGGGCTTTTTTTCCAAGATTCCTTGTAAAACTTAAACATTTTCAGCTACAACATTGACAGAGTATTGGAAAAATATATATTTTTTATTTCAGAGCCGCATATGCTCAAAAATTTGTGAAAAGGCCATTTGGGTCGATATACTCACTACACCCTCTGATATTTTGCATAAGGGGTGTAGTTTCCAATATGGGGGTTTTTAGGGGTATCTTATTAAGTTTTTGGAACCTTAGGGTGTCCGCAAACCTGCAATGGCCTCTAAATAAAATCGTACTGACAAAATGACACCCCAGAGCCAGTAGTGCTCCTCCTATTCTGGGCATGTGGATTGAGCCAAATAATGCACTAGGGGGCCACATATGGGATATAACTCTCTGAAAAACGGCAGAATCTGGTGGAATCCATATAATTTGCGTTCCCTGAACCCCTTACCGTCTTCTTAGTCCATACAGTGCAACGCACGAAAAAAAACAAAATTGAAAATCTGCAAAACTGAGAAATTATTGAGTAATTTCCACTCACTTTGCTTTAATTCCTGTGAAACACTAATTGTAATAAACTTCCTAAATGCGGATTATGAATCCTTTAATGGGTTAATTTTCTTAGTATGAGGGTCATTTATGCAGGTCATATCACCACATACCACGGACAATCAACAGACACACGTTAGACCTGGACTGGTCCAAGACCAATGTCTCTTAGTCCCAATTGTCTTGACACAATGTTACTAATTACTACTACATTTAGAAAGCCCCCTAACTGTCATAAAAACCAAGACTATTTAAAATATAAGATTCAACTACAGGAAGAAGGTATGATGCTATTTTCTAAACTATTTTGAGTTGTAATAACTATCTGTCGTAACATGGCAGAAATTTTTTGAGTTTGGCAATTGGGTAAATTATCACATTTTCACGGATAATTTGATATTTTTTCACAATAAACAATAATTTGTTGAGACCAAACATTTCTTACTAATACTACACAGACACAATGTGTCCACGAGAAAACCGTCTCGAATCACATGGATAGGTTAAAGTGTCAAAAAGTTGATTTCACATAAAGTGACACATGAACAGCATTGTCAAAAAATGGGGCTCTGACATAAAAAAAAAAGAGAGGCCCAAAACTGGCTTCCGGCGAAAAAGGGTTAAAATCCCTGTAGCAATCTAAGGAAAGCCAGAAAACACTGACCTGTTTGGTGGGTTCTCGCGTGGACATGGAGTTGGGGGGAACACTGCCTTAGGGTATGTTCACCACGCCGTGTTGGCTCCGTGGTTGATATTCATTTTAGATGTGTTTGGATACAGTGTTTAGCACCCCAAAGCCCACCGCTAACAATGTGCAGAGTGATTTACATTGCATTCAATGTAAAACACAAATCGGTGTTCAGACGAGTGATCGCCGATGCGTGTTTACATATGTCTTTGTGACATGTCAATTCTTCATCCATTTGACACAGAAGATGCCCTATTTAAAACTATAGTGTGCGATCCTGCCGCAGCCAAAATGCATCCAAACACGCACCTGCATGTTGGATGCATGTTGGATGCGTTTTGGATGTAATAGTAATTTTTCACATTTTTAGGAAAATTTGCAAAATAGATTTTTTTAAGGACCAGTCAAGTTCCCATGTGGCTTTATGGGGCCTGCCTGTTATATATCCCCATAAATGACCTCATCTAAGAAACTAGACCCCTTAAAGTATTTAAAAAACATTTAGGAAGTTTGTTAACCATTAGATATTTCACAGAAATTAAAGCAAAGGGGAGGTTGAATTTCAAACTCACAATTTTTATCCATTATTCACTGGAACACAGTAGATGTGACCAGGTAAATGCAACTTAAAATCAATTCACCATATTGTTCCTTTTTTAGAGATATCCTATATGTGGCCCTGGTACACTATTTGGCTCAACCACAGGCCTTAAAATAGGCAGAGCACCCAAAGGACTTTGAGGTCTCATTTTAAAACCATTTTATTTAGGCGCCATTACAGGTTTGCGACACCCTAACCTGCTAAAATTTAATAAACACCCCTAAAAAGACCTTATATTGTAAACTACACCTCTTAAGTAATATATTTAGGGGTGAGTATATCAACCCCACAGGTGTTTCAAAAAATATTTTAGTGTTAGGCTCTGAAAATGAAATAAAATATTTTTTTCCAACAATCTGCAATTTTAGCTGAAAATGTTTCATTTTTACAAGGAATCCTGGGAACAAAGCATCATGTTACGTAATGTCTTCCAAGTTCAGAAATACCCTACATGTGGATGTAAACTGCTGTTTGGGCGCATAGCAGGGTGTACAAGGGAGAGCGTGCGATTTGGCTTTTGGAACGCAGATTTTGGTGGGTGCCTTGCTGCATTTACAAAGCCCCCAAAGTAGCAGAACAGGTGAAACCTTTCAGAAGTTGCCCCATTTTGGATTCAACACCCCTCAGGGATCTCATCTAGGAGTGTATTGTGCATTTTGGCGCCCAGGTGTTCCATAGGTTTTTTAGCATTAGGCCATGAAAATGAGGGTGAAAAAATGCAGTTCTGCCATTGCTTTTGGGCTTCATTTTTACAGCATTTGCCATGTGGTATTAGTGACAGGATAAATTCACTATGGGGGTTGGTACAATTACAATGATATAAATTTCATATAGTTTTTTATGTTTTACTACTTTTACCCAATAGACATGCATTTATAAAATATTGCATTTTTTTATATTGTCATATTCTGATAGCCATAACTTTTTTATTTTTCTATGTATGGAGCTGATTATGGACTTTTTTTTGTGGGATGAGTTGATGTTTCTATTGGTACCATCGTGGGGTGCATATGACACTTTGATCACTTTTTATTAAGGTTTTTTGAGGCATTTTGAACAAAACACAGCAATCCTAGTAGTGTGTTTGATTTTGATCTGTTTACAGAAGTCATCGTGCGGTATAAGTGCTTTACTCAGCAGGTAGATACGATAACAGCGATACCCAATTTGTATGCTGTATATTTTTTTATGTTTTCCTACTTTTATACAATAAAAACACTTTTATTCAAAAAGGAAAACACATTCTTGCATCACCATAGTAGCGGTGTACTTGTTTTTATTTTATTTTTCGTTTTTTTTTCATTTTTTTTTTACATTTTTATTTTCTTTTTAAAATTCTTTTCACTTTTCCCAATAGGGGATTTGTATCAGTGATCTTAAGATCACTGATGTAACAGAGATCAGTACACAGCACTGCTGCTGTATATTGGTCTCCATAGTGATTGTCACTCACCATGCTGGCAATGCCCACAATGCATTGCGGGGCATGGTGACATCACAGACAGCCCAGAAATGTTTCTTACACTTCTGGACTGTCCAGAGAGGGGACATTAGTGGCGATTGTGCCCCTGCAACACCGATAAAAGGCAGAAGGAGCTCCCTTCTTCTGCCTTTGTCTTAGTGATGTAATATTTAAGGGATTAAGGGGTTAATGTAGCATGATGCTAGCTGTAATATACAGCTGGTCCCATGCCATAATCTAGTTAGCTCCACTTGTGAGCTCATAAGGTCTCCATGACGTACCCATACATCAAATTGAGGAAACCCCTTCCTACCCTGACGTTTGGGTACATCAAATGTCGGTAAGGTGTTACAGGGGTTTTCCCACTACAAAGATCATATCTGTAATAATGGGGGCAGTAAAAGTAAGCACTTATGCAATTGGTTTGTATTATCAAAATCATTTAGTGTAACATCTATGAGCTAATCTGTAAGTGTCTAGAGCTAAATTTGAAGCCTGGGGTTGGGCCATTCCCATTTTGCTATGATTGGCTGCCTGATATTTACTTTAGTTCAGCCCTGGTCAAGAC
>JAODAL010074079.1:0-14502 GCA_025379985.1 Phyllomedusa bahiana
TAGCCAGGGCAGGGGCAGAATATCCGGGGCGGGAGCAGTAAATCCGGGGCAACAGTAATACCCCGGGGGGGGGCATATAAAGCCAGGGGCAGAGGCTAATAAAGCCAGGGCAGAGGATAAACCGGGCAGGGCAGGGGCAGTATAACCAGGGCGGGGCAGTATATACCAGGGCAGGGCAGTAATACCAGGCGGGCAGGGGCAGTATATAGCCAGGACAGGGCAGGGCAGTATATAGCCAGGACAGGGAATTATAGGGCACCAGGGCAGGGCATATGGCAGCCGGGGCAGGGCAGTATATAGCCAGGGGGGGGGCATAATAGCCGGGCAGGGGCAGTATATACCAGGGCAGGGAGGACAGAAAAAGCCAGGCAGGGGCAGTATAGGCGGGCCAGGGCAGGGGCAAATAGCCGGGGCAGGGCGGGGAGTAAAGCCAGGGCAGGGGCATATGGGCAGCCAGGGCGGGGCAGAAATATACCCAGGCAGGGCAGGGGCATATATAGCCAGGGCGGGGCAGTATATCCCCAGGGCGGGCAGGGGGCAGTAATACCCGGGGGCGGGGCAGGGGCAGTAAACCAGGGCAGGGGCAAAAAAAGCCAGGGCAGGGCAGAGGCCAGTAATAGCCAGGGCAGGGGCAATATACCGGGGCGGGGGGCAGTATAAACCAGGGCAGGGCAGGGGGTAATACCGGGGCGGGGGCAGTATATAGCCAGGGAAAGGGCAGGGCAGTATATACCAGGGCGGGGGCAATAACCGGGGAGGGGCATTTTTGGCACCCGGGGGACAAAGAATTTAAAAAAAAAAAAAAACGAAAAACCCCCCCGGGGACACCGCGCCCCCTCCTCTTCCTCCGAGCCGGTGGCCCCCCACTGCAATGCGGGGCCCGGAGCGGGCGCGCGAATACTCTTTTACATCGCGCGCCGCCCCCGGGGCCTCCGGGGCTAAGCAGAGGGGATCAAAAACCCAATCTCACCCGTCCTTTTTTGCACCGCGCGGTCGGGGCGGGGGGGCCGTGATGCGCATGGCTGGGTCAGTGACCCGGCCTTTTGCAGCCTGTTGGTAGGGGGGGGCCTTTCGGCCCCCCTCCCCACGGGGGGTCCGCGCTGATGCACCTTTGGCCCCTGTAGCGCGCCACAGACCGCACTCGGGCCCCCGGGGGGAACACCGTCCCCTGGGCGGGCATCCGACCGGCCCGGGGCCCCGGGCCCCTACGGCCCCCCGGGGGCAAATGCCCGTTTGCCCTTTTTCACCCGGGGCCTGTATATGGATCACAATAACGACTGGTTATTTCACGTTATTGGACTTAAAATCTGCAAATGACACTTATTTGCTTTGAGTAAAAATTTAGCAACAGAGAGAACTCAACCCCCGGGGATATATATCTTATACAAAAACACAGGGTTTTTTTTGAAATTTTTTTCACCCCAAAACTGCCAAAAAATTAGGTTTTTCTCCACCGGGATAATTTTCCCAACCACATTTAAATATATTTCTTTGAAAATAGGGATTTGGAGCCCGTGTGTTATAAAAGATTTCACCCCAAACTGCAAGAAGGGAACTTTTGGGGGCACGTAAAATTTAGCAAATCCAACACTGTGTTAAATAATACCATTATAGAATTTAGAAAGTAGCCCCAAATGTAAACCAAAATAACAACTTCTGTGTGGGAAAATGGACCCGCAATAAAAACCAAAACCCCCAACTAATTGTCTAGGAGAGGAAAATGCACTTTAAAATACAGAGAGTGAGCTGAAAATGGGATTTACAAGGCATACAAAGAAATAAATAGCAAGATCAGTATTTTTGCACCAATGAGAGCCCTACCCCCTCAGGATGACTTTTTGACACTTCCTGTTCCTGCCTGATTTAATGGCCACCAAAATGCAGAAAGGGATTGGATGGCAACAAAAGGCAAAAGGTGATTGGGTGGTGGCAAAAAAGCAAAAGGGGATTGATGGCGCCAAATCGAAAGGTGAATTTTGGATGGGGCCAAAAGTGCAGGAAGGTAAGGATGGAGCCAAAAGGCAGAAAGGGATTGGAAGGGGCCAAAAAATGCAAACGGTGAGGGTGGGGCCAAAAGTCAGAAAGGGGATTGAATGGCACCAAAAGTGCAAAAGGTATTTGGATGGGCCCACAAAAGGGAGAAAGGTTATTGGAAAGGAGCCAAAAGTGCAAAAAAAGGGAAATTTGGAAAGGGCCAAAAGTTTTTAAAAAAGGGGGATTTGGGTGTCACCAAAAGTGTAGAAAGGGGATTGGATGGAACCAAAAGTTTACAAAGGTGATTGGGGTGAGCCAAAAGTTGCAGAAAAGGGGATTGGAAAGGGGGCCAAAAAGGCAGAAAAAATTGGATGGGGCCAAAAATGCAGAAAAGGTTTATTGTGAAGGCCCCTAATAGTTTCAGAAAATTTATTTTGGAAAGGGGCCAAACCAAAAATCCCGAAAGGTTTATTTGGGTTGGGGCCCAAAAAATCACAAAGGGATTGGGTGGAAAACCCAAAAAAGGGAGAAAGTGATTGGAAAGGGGCCCAAAAAATTAAAAAGGTGATTGGAAGGAGCCAAAAATTTCCCAAAAGGGGATTGGATGGAGCCAAAAAATGCAGAAAGGGATTGGTATTAAGCCAAAAAGTGCAGAAGGGGAAGGAAAGGGCCCCAATATGCAGAAAGATTAAATTTGGGTTGGGGCCAAAAGAAAAAGAAAATTTAAATTGGGTTTCCCCAATTTGTGCAGAAAGATGATTGGATGGAGCCAAAAGTACAGAAAGGGGATTATATGGCCACCGACAGTGGGAGAAAATTTATTGGGTGACACCCCAAAAATTCACAAAAGGGAAATTTGGGGGGCACCAAAAGTGCAGAAAGGTGAAATTTGGGTGACACCCCAAAAAATTTACAAAGGGGGATTGGATGGCACCCAAAAAAAGGGAAAAAGGGATTGGAAGGGACCCCAAAAATGCAGAAAAAGGGGGATTGGGTGGAGGGCCCAAAAGTGCAGAAAGGGGATTGGAAAGCCGCCAAAAAGTGGGAGAAATTGATTGGAAAGGCGCCAAAAGTGCAAAGGGGGAGGGGTTTTTAAAGGGCCCCCAAAAAGTGAGAAAAAGGGGATTGGGTTTGGGCCCCCAATAGTGGGGAAAGGAAATTTTATGGCCCCTAATAGTTTCAGAAAAGGGGGATTGGAGGCCACCAAAAGTACAGAAAGACCTGAAAATTAAAAATTTAAAAAAGCTGTGTCGAAAAACCCCCTCGAAAAACGAACATTTTTTCAAACCAACAGTAAAAAAACAGTTTTGGGGAAAATCGGATGTTCGCTCCAACCCTTTAAATTTTCCCCGAAAGGTTCGGTGAACACTGGTTAGGAGTGTTCTGATGTTTTTGGAAAGTGGCAAGGGGAATTTTTCTGTTCATGTTATATTAGTGAGTAATGGCAAAAAGAAAGGCAACAAGGGGAGTTATAATTTGAAGGTTTTGGGAGGCTCCACTGCAAACACAGAGAATTCAGGATATGAATTTGCTGGGTTTTGGGGTTTTTTAAAACATGGCCATTTATTTCCCGTAAAGGAAAAATTTAAAAAGGACAAAGGGGCAAATAAAATTTAAAATCACTTTCAGAGTTCCTTCCCACGTAAAATGGGAAGGTTTGGGGCCCCGACCCGACAAAACTTCTACTACTTTCCTCACGAGTCGCTCGCTTGCCGGCGGTTCACCATCATCTCTGTTTATTTTCCAATGTTGCCGGCTAATTATTCTTCCCCATTTGTTTTTCGGAGCCGCTTTGGGCCCCGTTTAAAAATAACTCAACAAAAAAGGAAACAAGTGGGGCGGGGGAAAATGTTTGGGCTGTTTTTATCGAGGGCAAAAGGGCGCCATAAATAGGGAGCCGTCCGCCATGGCCATTTTGGCTTCACCTTACACGGGGCCCGCGGTTTCGGTTTCCCCCGAGGTTCTTACAGGCCCAGTGTTGAAAGCTTTTTCCAAAAAAACTGTTAAAATTAAGGGTGAGATCTATTCCAAAGGGACCAGGGTTCCATCCAAAACCGCCAGGCTTCACAATGCAGGAGACGGTTTTCGGAGCTTTATTCGTGCACTTTTTTTTTATCTTATTTCCCCCCCTCCCCTAATAATATTTTTGGCCGCTCCCCCCGTGCCTGGGGCCCCTTCCATTCCCCAAAATGGCCCGGTTTTACGTGGGTGAAAAAAGCCTTTAATTTTGAAAAAATTTTGCAACCCCCCAAGCCTTAAAAAGGCCTAAAAAAATTTGGGCCTTCTACATTGCTTAAAACTGGAAAAAAACAAGATAAAAACTGGAGGAAAACAATGTTGCAAAAATGTTACAAATTTAAAGGGACAAAGCCCCCCTTTAAACATTTTTTTTTAGGTTTTTAAAAAATTTTTTTTTAAAACCATGACCCCCCCCATTTTGCAGTAAACCCCCCCCTAAAAAAACTGCCCCAACCCCCCAAATGCCTTTGCCCCCAAAAAAACCCCCCCCAAACCCCCCCCCCTTCCCCCCCCAATTCCCCCCAACCCACAATAAAAAAAAGCCCCCCCCCAATACAAAAAAACCCCCTTGTAAAAAAAAAAAAAAAAACCCACATTTCCCCCCATAAAATAACCCAACTTAGGTTGGGCCCAAAACCCCCCCCCGGCCCCCCTTTGTTAAAAATCCAACCCCTTAAAGCCCCAAAAAAAAAAATTTACAAACAAACCCCCCCAAAAATAAAAATTCCACATCCCCCCCCCCCCAAATTTAAAAAATTTTTTAAAAAAAACCCCCCCCAAAAAACCCCAAAAATTTCTAACCCCTTTAAAAAACCCCCCTTTTGGAAAAACCCCCCCCCCCCGGCCAAAAAAAAGTAAAATTTTCAAGTAAAATTTAAAAAAAAAAAAAAATTATATAACCCCCCCTGACCCCCCCACCCCCCCCCCAGTAAAAAACCCAATTCCCCCCCAACCCCCCCCTCCCAAATAAAAAAACCAAAAAAATTCCCCCCCCAAAATTTAAAAAAACAAAAATTACAATTGTTAAAAAAAAATTAAAATAAAAAATAAAAAAAATTTAAAAAACCCCTGTTGCCCCCTCCCCCCCCGCCCAAAAATTCCCCCATTCCCCCCCCCCAAATTTTCCCCTACCAAACCCCCCCCAAAAACCAAAAACCCCCCCCCCACCCCAAAAACCCCCCCCCCCCCCCAAAACCCCCCAATTAAAAAAAAAAAAAAAACCCCCCCCAAAATTTTTTCCCCAACCCCCCCCCCCGAAATAAAAACTCCCCCTAAGAAAAAAAAAAATGGAAGAACCCCCAGAGCCCTCCCTTGAAACCCCCCAAAAAACCAAAAACCCTAAAACCAAAATTAAAAACGAACCCCCCCCCCCCTCCCCCTTAAACCAACCCCCCCCATAAAACCCCCCAAAAAAAAAAAGGAAAATTCTAAAAAAACAAAAAAAAAAAAAAAAAAAAAAACCCCCCCCTCCTTCCCCCCCCGTCCCCCCCCCCCTCCCCTTTGGTTTTTCCCCCCCCCCCCCCCCCCCCGGGGACGTCCCCCCCTTTTAAAGAAACAGAAAAAAAAAAAAAAAAAAAAAGTAAAAAACAAAAACCAAAATCCCCCCCCCCCAAAAAAAAAGCCCCCCCCTTGCTTTAAAAAAAAAAGGGAAAACCCCCCCCCCCCCCCCTAAAAAAAAAAAAATGAAAAAAAAAAAAAAAACCCCCCCCCCCCCCCCCCCCCCCTTTAAAAAAAAGGAAAAAAAAAAAAAAAACCCCCGTTTGTTTTTCCCCCCCTTTAACCCCCCCCCCGGGAAAAAATCCCCCCCCCAAAAAAATAAAAAAAAAGAATGGAAAAAAACATTGCCAAAAAAACCCCCTTCCCCCCCCCCTGGAAAACCCGGGAAACCCCCCCCCATAAAAACATAAAAAAATGGGGTTAAACCCCTTAAAAAAATGATCCCCCTTAGTTGGGCTGTTTCTTTTTGGGAAACTTAAATTTGTACAAAAGGGGGAATTAAAAAAAAAAAGGGAAAAAAACAAAAACCGGCTCCCCTTGGGACTTTTGGGGAACTTTCCATAGGGAAACAAAAAAAATGGAAAAAACAAAAAAGCTTTTCCCCTTGGGCAAAAATTAAAAAGGGAAAAATTTTCCCATTTTAAAAACCGAAAAAAGGGAGGAAAAAAACCAAAGAAAAAGCCCCCCTTTTACCTGGGAAACTCCCCCCGGGGTAAAAACAGAATTTAAAAACTATAGCGCCCCCTTGGGTAAAAAAGTTGGGAAAAAACCCCTCCCCCAAAAAAAACAGAATGGAGGAAAAAACCAAAGGGCCCCCCCGCTAGGTAATTGTTGAATCATTTCTTTTAAAAAAATTTGGGGGCTCCCATGGGGGCCCCGGGGGGGGGGAATAAAAACCCTTGTTGGAAACCCCAAATCGGCCCAGCTCCCGAGGGGTTCTGGGAGCCCCCCCCCGACTGGGCCCTGGCAAAACAACAAGTCCCCTTCCGGGGCTTGAACCGTAAAAAATTGGCCCCCGCCCCCATTAAAAAGTTGGGGAACCGGGGGGCCCGGTGGTTTTCCTTACCCAGGGGCCCTTTTAAAAACCCCGGGCCCCCTTAAATGCCCGGGGGCTGGGGCCCACTGGGGCAGCCGGCCCCCCGAAGTGGTTTTACCCCTCAACACCCCCCCCCCACCATTCCCCCCGTCTTTTCGGGCGCAAAAACAGGGCCCGGGGGAACCATCATAGGCCATGCCCCGAGGAGCTGCCCGAGGAAGGGTGCCGGAGGAGCGCGGGGCTTTAAAGGAAAGGGCAGAAACCCCGGGGGGGCCGGGGGAGTTAAGGGAGTAAATTAAAATTTTTTAAATTTTTTTAGGGGTTTACCCCGCCTGAAAAACCCCCCTTAAAAAACTGCCTGTGTGGGCCCCCATATAAATGCCTATGTGCCCCCATAAAATACCCCAGGGGCCCCCTATAAACGGGCCCGTGTGCCCCCATATACTCCTGTTTTGCCCCTATATAAAATGCCTATGTGCCCCCTATAAACCCGCCCCCTTTTCCCCTAAATAAATGCCTGTGTGGCCCCCATAACTGCCCATTGCCCTTATAAAAACTGCCTGTGGGGCCCCTATATTTCTCCTCAGTGCCCTTAATAAATGCCCGTTTTGCCGCCCATATACTGCCTTTTGGGGCCCCTATAACTGCCTCGTGCCTCCCATATACCTGCCGAGCCCCTTTTAAGCCCGCCTCAGGGCTCCTATATACCTGCTTTGAGCCCCTATATACCTGCCTGAGTGCCCCCTAAATAAACCCCGCCCGATTCACCCCCCAAAAACCCCGCCTGGGGCCCCCTAAAAACCTGCCTGAGGGGCCCCCATAAACCTGCCTGAGTGCCCCTATAACTAAGTAAAATGCTTTAAGTTTCCCCCAAAACCCAAGACCGGGCCCGAATTTTCCCATATCTAAATATAAATGGGCCCGAGAGTAACCCTATAAACTAATAAAACCCGCCTTAAATGACCTAAAATCTATAAACCCGCCCCACTGACACAAAATTTAAATACCGTCTGACAGTTTACCCTATATACCGCCGACATTGACCCAATTTTCTATAACCCCGCCCCCAAGGACTCCCAATATTTATATAAAATTTCCTAATTGAGGGGGCCTATAAAACCCCTTTCCAAAAATTGGGGGGCTTTTATACCTAAAAAGAAAAAAAGTTTTCTAGAAAAGTTAGGGAATTTTAAGATAATTGTGTCCAAATCGGCAGGACGGGTATTTTTCCGGGAGGCAATCAGCATGAAAGGGGTTTTAACCCGGATTTTAGAAGAAAAGGGGAAAATGAAACGACGCTGATCAAAAAGACGTTTTCCCCCCTGAGTTTCCCCAAATGTAACTGCAGTGTAATTCACTTATAGCTGCAGAGCGCCTACATAAAAAAAAAAGATCTACCCCAAATAAGGCCCCGTATGGCGGTGGGTAATTTGGTTAAATCCCGAAAACCTGTTTACAGCTGGTAGTCACATGTGGGGGTTTTCGTTCGGGGGTTTAGGGTCTGGCAGGAAAATTTTATCTTTTTAATAGTAAAAAAATTTTGGGTCTTTGGGTTTTGGGAGGAGTTTTTAAGAACAATCAAACGTCTGGGGAGATTTGGGCCCCTGTTTGGGGGGATGTTTTGGTGACTGTTTTGAAAATAGGGGTTTTTTACGGTCATATGGAGGGGGAGCTTCTTTTTAAAAAGTAAATTTGGGCAGCTCTGATTTTTTATTTTACAAAAACTGCAGAGGAGGGTGGACGGGAGCAATGTTGGGTATTTCAAAAGTTTGGGGGGACAGGAACAAAGGTTTTTTCCCCTGTAAAAACACATCCGCAGTTCAAAAATGGGGGGGGCCAAAAAATGGCCCCTGTGAACCCCCCCCAACTGAGGCCCAAAAAACCAAAAGGGGCCCCAGCCCCGGATTTTTTTTTGGGGGGCCCAGCAACGGGCCCCCGGAAAAGGAAAACGGCGCTCCCCCGGTACTTTGGGGAATTTTCCCCCCGAAAAAAATGGAGGAAAAGGGAAACCAGTGTTTTTTTTCCCGTACGGGAACCCCATAGAAAAATTTGGGGGAACCCCAGGGCCCCTTCCCCCCTTTTACTTGGGAAATTGGGAACCCCAAAACAAAAGAATGGAGAACACCGCCCCCTGGGACGGGAACTTTCCCCTAGAACAGAAAAAGCAGGAACACAGTGCTTTCCCCTAACTGGGAAATCCCATAGAAGAAAATGGGGAACCAAAACAGCGCTTTCCCCCCGGACTTGGGGAAAACCCCTTTGAACAAAAAAAGAACACCAAAACGCTTTCCCCCTTTTAAAACGGGGAACCCCCCAAAGAACAGAAAGGAGAAGGAAAACAGCCTCCACTGAAAGGGGGAATTTCCCAAAGAACAGAAAAGGAAGAAAAAAAAAAACAGTGCATCCCCTGTACTGGGAACTCCCATTAAAACAGAAAAGGGGGAGAAAACACAGCGGCTCCACTGTACTGGGAAAAACCCCATAGAACAGAAAAGGAAAAGAACACATGCGCCCACTGTACTGGGAAAATTTTCCCAAAAAACAGAATGGAAAAAAAACAGTGCTCCCGTAAGGGGAAATTTTTTCCCAAAAAAAAACCCCCAATGGAGAGTAGTGTTAAAAAAGGGGTTTACCCCTTTTCTCCCGGGTTTTGTGTTTTGACACTTTCCCCGGGGGCCCCGGGCCTGAGATAAGGTGCCGGGGCCCAAAGGTGCAACCCATGGAGTTCCACAGATTTTACCAAAACAAAGTCCCATGGTTTGGGGAACACCCCCTTAACCCCGGAATTCCCTTTAAAAGGAAAGTGAAAAAAATTTTTTTTTTCCCAAAACAAAAGGCCCCAGCCCAGTACGTTTCTGCTTTTGGGAAAAAACCGGGGAGGCTCTGGGTGATTTATTTACCTTGGGGGAATCGGGAGGCAACCCCCCGGGAAATTTGGGGCGGGGCCATTTTTCCATTTGGGAAACCCTTTTTATTTTAAAAAAGGGGAATCTTTTTGGGAAAAAAGATTGGGAAAAAGCCCCCTTGTATCAAATTTCCACCAGCTTTTCCCGCACACATTCAAGCCAATTTTCCCCCACAGGTTGGGGTCATTGACAAAAATCCGCCCCCCGGGCGACGCCACAAGTGATACGTCCCATGACAATGGCGGACGAGGCGAGGGCACAGCTCTTTTTGTTTTTTTGAAACACGCCATATAAAAATTTCCCCCGTGCCCGTTTCCCCCCGCCGGCGGGAGAATAGGGCTTTCACACGACCCATTCCCCCCCCTTTCCAGAAAAACATTCCCAGCACACGGGCACACCAAAAACGCAAAGGGAAAAAACGCCGACCCCGTGGGGCCCAAAACAAAAGAGCACTGCCTGGAGGGGTTTTGGGCCCCTCCGGGTGACAGGGGGAACCCAACCTTTGGCAAGGAGGAAAAACCAAGGCAAGATCATGGCCTTTAAAAGGAGAACTCCACATCCACACTGTACAACCCTTTCCCAAAAAAAAAGCCCAAAGAGGACCAATACAAATTAAACCACTTAAAAAAGGGGGAAAACCCCCATCAACGTTTGGGAAACTACCTAAACTAAGCAATGAAACTCAAGGGGAAGTTTAAAAACTTAAAAAGAACTCCACAAGAACAATTTTACAAACCTTCCCTATCTAAAGCAATGAAAGACTCCCAAGGGGAAGTTTTAAAACTTAAAAAGGAGAACTCCACATCCACACTGTACATCCTTCCAGATCTAAAGCAATGAGGACTCAAGGGCAAGTTAACACTTAAAGGGGAACTCCACATCCCCACGTAACAGAAAATTTTAGATCAAACCAAAAGACGACTCAAAAGCAAATTAACACTTAAAGGGGGAAATCCAAAATCAACGTTGTGGAGCTTCCCCAATCTAAAAACAATGAAAAACGCAAAGGGAAGTTAAAAACCCCTTTAAAGGGAAAAACCCCCATCCACACGTAAAAAATTTCCAGGAACCAAAAGCAAAAGAAGACTCAAGGGGAGGTTTTCATTTTTTTGAGAACTCCACATCTACACAGTGCAGCTTCCTAGATCTAAGCAATGAGGACGCAAGGGGGAAGTTAAAAAACTTTAAAAGGGGAAAATCCACATCCAAAACGGGGAGACATTTTCCCAAGCAAAACAATGAGGACCTCAAGGGCAGGGTTTAAAATTATAAAGGGGAAAAATCCAAAATCTACAAAGTGCGCTTCCTAAAAACAAAAACCAGTGTTTTTCTTTTCCAAACTCCAGGGCCTCACCCCGCCCACCGACGGTCATGTTTTCAGGGTTTTTCCATAAAAACACTGACCATAATAAATCACCTGTGGGTGAGGAAAACTGGAAAACTTGGGGCCCTTTGGTGGGGGGGGGACTGGACTGAGAAACACGATCTAAAAACAAAAGAGGCTCGAAGGGCAATTTTAAAACTTTAAAAGGGGGGCTTTCCCCAAATTTTACAGCCACAAATTTTACACATTCCCTTTCCTAAAGCATTTAAACTAAAACAAGTTAACACCCTTTTAGGGGAACCCACACCACATTGTCAAAACTTTTTTAGATCTAAAGCAATGAGAACTCAAGGCATTGTTAACACTTAAAAGGGAACTCTACATCAACATTGTGGAGCATCCCGGATCTAATCAATGAGGACTCAAGGCATTGTTAACACTTAAAAGGGAACTCCACGTCAACATTGTACAGCTTTCCAGACCTGAAACAATGAAGATACAAAGGGCAAGATAACACTTAAAGGGGAACTTCACAAACCACATGGTAGACTTTCCCCCTAGCCTAAAAACAATGAGGACTCAAGGGCAAGTTAACACTTAAAGGGGAAGGGATTTCAAGACCTAAAGCAACAAGGACAGTTTTAAAACTTTTAGGGGGGAAATCCCCCACATTGGCAACTTCCTAGATCAAACAATTAAGGGCTGAGGGGCATGTTAATACTTACAGGGGAACTCCAAAATCAACATTTTTACGGAAATTTTCCCGAGGGTAAGCAATGAGGACACAAGGCCAAGTTAATACTTCAAGGGGAACTCCACATTAACATTGTGGATCTTCCCAGACCTAAAGTAATCAGAACTCAAAGGAAATTTAACACTTAAAGGGAACCCACATCCAAAATTGACAATTTTTTCCCGACCTAAAGCAAAAGAAGAAAACTGGGGCAAGTTTTAAATCCACATCAACTTTGCAACCCTTTAAAAAGAGGACACAAAGGCCAAGTTAAAACTTTAAAAGGGGGAAAACCACACAACATTGTACATTTCTTTAAAATCTCCTAAAAATCAGGGAAACTTTGTAAAAAGCCCCTTTATTTTACTTCATTTAAAGTCAGGGGTTTCTTCCCAACACATCCAAAAAGGGGCCCCCAAATAATTCTGCTGGGTTCAGTTTTTTAAAAAGCAAGGGAATTTTGGGAACCCCTTTTTTTCCCCCGGAACTGACACAAAAAGGTTAAAGGGGTTTTTTCAAATTACAAAGACATTGCTTTCACATGCCCAAAAAAGGGGCCAAACCCCGTCCCACAGGTTTTGGTCGGGAATTTCAGCTTAAATCCCTTTTAAATGAAAAGGGGTTAGCGCATTTCCCCCACCCGACCTGTGGACAGGTGTTGGAAAAGCTGCGGGGCCCGGGGGACAGGTTTGGGCTTTTAAAGGAGTAAGGAAGGCCATTTTTTTTTATAACCCCCTTTTTGAGCAAAACAATTACAAATCGACAATTTGGGGGGGCCCCCAAAAATTTCCCTTTCCAAGGGCTATTGGCAAGGAAATTTTTTAGCGCTTTGGATGTTTACAAAAGACCAAAGCTTGGGGAAAAAAAATTTTAAAAACATTCAATACATTTTTTATAAATTCTTCTCTAAACACACCGGAAAAACCGAGTTTTTTCCCTTACCAGGAGAGTGCATTTTGGGAAAACGCCACCACCGTGAAAGAAAAATTGAGAGATGAAAGGAAAGCCATGTATTTTTTAAGCATGGGGAAAATACCCCCGAAGGGAGGA
Source organism: Phyllomedusa bahiana (assembly GCA_025379985.1). Lineage (NCBI taxonomy): Eukaryota > Metazoa > Chordata > Amphibia > Anura > Hylidae > Phyllomedusa > Phyllomedusa bahiana. Next base: position 12,540 of record JAODAL010074079.1, read on the forward strand.
TTTTTTAAAATCTTCCCCCCCCCTTCCCAAAAACACAAAGGAGACTGGGCCCCCCATATAGGCTTCATGTGGACAAAAAGGGGTGTTTTTTCCTCAGATGCCATCTATTCTTGTAAGTCCACCGTTTCCCCCCTTCAAACAAAACAACCCCACAACATAACGCTGCCCCACCCTCCCTTCCCCAAAATAGTTTTGGCAGCAAGAAAGGAAAAAATTTCTTGTCTCCCCCCAAAGACCGTGGTCAAAAAGCTATTTATAAACACACCAATGGTTTTTAAGGGAAAACCCCCCCCCCCCTTTAAAAAGCAAAAAACAGGGAACAATGATCCCCAAGGATCAAATCCAGCGGGCGCCGCAAAAACCCATTCTCCGCCAGGGGGCACAGGGTGGGAAAAACTGGGCCCCCAACCCAAAGCAAAGCTATCCCCTTTTTAATTTTTATCTTTTTGCTATTTTACAGATTTATGAGTTTTTTTTTTTATTTTTTCTATCACAAAAATAAACTTTAAATTTAGAAATTGTACAAAAAATTTTTTTAAAAATCCCCCAAAAAGGGGGGGGCCCCCACCGCCCCCCCCAAACCCGCTGTGTGCACAGGTTAATTTAAATTTTGAAAAACTATTTTTCCCAGCAGGAGAAAACATTGGGAAAATTTTTTTTTCGGTCAAAGGAATACAAAAAAACTGCTCGGAAAAATTTGGGCAAATTTCAGTGAGACCTTCAGAAGGCTGAAATCAACACAGCTTCTAAGATAAGTAATGTGTGTACACAGTGACTGCACCCCCAGAATAAGGGGTTTCAGGCCCCGGGGTATAAAGGCCCCCTTTTTAACCCCGGAACAGGAAAAAAATAAGCAATGTATTTTACAAAAGTGACTGCCCCGCAGAAAAAGAGTTCAGCTCTGGAGTAATACAGGGGGAAAACCAAAGGGCAGTAAAAGGATAAGTAAAGGGATGTAAAAAGTACTGCAAACCCGGGAGAATAGGGGAGTGCAGCTCTGGAGGGTAATACAGGATGTAAAAACCCGGATCATTAAAAGGAAAAAGTAATTATGTACAGGGGACTGCACCAGCAGAAAAGTGAGTGCAGCTCTGGAGGTAATACAGGATGTTTAAATCAGGATCAGGAAAAGGGGTAAGTAAAGTATGAAAATTTACGCACCAGCAAATATGGGGCGCAGCTCTTTGGGGATAATGGGGATGATGTAAATCATGATCATTTCAGGATAAGTAATGGGAAATTTTCAAAAGGGCTGGGAAGGCCCCGCCCAAAAATTAGTGCAGCTCGGAGAAAAATACGGATGTAACCCCCAGATCAAACCGAAAAATAAAGGGATTTACAAATTTTCTGCACCTGCAAAAAAGTGGGGTGCAGCTCTGAGAAAAAAGGGGGTTTTCTCAAAGGGTTTAGTTCCCAAAATAAGTAAAAGTAAGTACAATACTGCCCAAAAACAAAAAAATAAATGAGGGGGGGCTCTGGGGGATAATACAGGAAAGAACTCAAGGGGCATTTTCAGGGTTTAAAATTTAGAACCTTTTCTGCACCAGCAGAATAGTTAGCGCAGGGTCAGGGGGATAAAAACAGGATTTAACTCGGGGGCAGTTCAGGGAAAAATAATGTAGTACCCGTGGAAATGCCCCACAGAAAAGTGAGCCCCACTTTTTGGGAAAGGGTAATTTCAAGGAAAGTAACCAGGAATCAAATAAAAGGATAAGTTTAAAGTAAGTACAAAAGTTGGGCGGGGACCAGCAGAAAAGTGAGTGGGAGCCTGGAGTAAAATGCAGGGGGGAAAACCCGGATTTCCGTAAGGATTTAATAAAGTATGTACACATTTACGCACCAAACAGAAAAGTGAAATGCAGCTCTGTAGGAAAAACAAAATGGAAACTCAGGATCAGGGAACAAAAGTAATTTAAGTAAATTTACTGCAACCCACGGAAAAATGAGTGCAAGGGTTCTGGAG
>JAODAL010074080.1:0-14502 GCA_025379985.1 Phyllomedusa bahiana
GGGGGCCCCAGGCCCGACCTTTTGGAAGTCCATAGCTTTTCGCTTCAATACGGGCCCCAATTCTGGATCAACTATCCAATGCCTCTCTTTGAGACATTGGATTCCTTGTCCTCAGATGATCCCGGGGTAAAATTCAGAATTTTCCGGGGGCCCCCAAAACCAATCATTGTTAGGGGCCGGCCCCCCGGGTGGTGGATTTTCACGGCTTTTCCTCTGAAAACCGTTCGGCAAATTTAAGGGCCTTAAGCAAACAGCATCTAAACGTGGGCTTTAACTTCAGCCAAAACGCAGGGAAACAAAATAGGTTTACCCCAGTCGTGTGGGACACTTACAGTCCTGTGTCCAGATCGGGCCCTCCAGGCTTCCTTGTCTCCAGCAAAAGAACGGACTTTGTATCTGTTCTTGGAAACTTTTGCGCACACACCAGCACTCTCCCAGCTTCACAGACAATCAACACCCCCACTTTTTCCATAAACCCACCTGACCTCCAGGGCTTAACATAGCAACCAAACCCTGGTCTGGACCTGAAGATGTGGGAGCAGTCACCCACCCAACTCTATGACTGCTCCTGTGAAAACCAGACCCAGACTACTTGCTGTGCAAGCATACTAACAACAAAACGTGTGTCAGCAACCTACTGCCGCTGACACATGAAATTACTGGTTTTCACCTCACCAGCGCCAGGGTCCTTGGTGACACGTATCTCTGGTCCACCACAACCCCCTCTGTCCTCTTACAATACATACTGTGAGACAATGACAGGGGGAATAGTGGACGGAAGATATATTTCCCCAAGAGTACTCTCCTATGCTGCCTTAGGTGGTACCTGGGCAGATGCGTGTCACCGAGGGGCCTGGACTCGGTGAAGGGAAGCCAACAGTCCTGGGGTTTCAGTAGCACTATGTACTGACATGTTGTTTAGTATAAGCGGTTCCAATCCGCTTGTGTCCGGGTCGGCTTTTCCTGGAGTGGTCAAAGAGCCGGGTGGGTGGCCACTCCCACGCCCCAGGTGAGGCGGGGCTCAGGCCTATAAAGCCTGAACCTACAGACCTGTGTTTGGTGCTGGTGTCATGCTGTGGAAACAAACCATGCTGTGAGAAAACAGATGCTTGTCTGCAACTAAGCATAGTGAGGGATAAACTGTGTGTAGCTAAACGCTCGCCGAGCAGGCTTTTATTTCTGTTTAGCCTGAAGTTAGGCTTGTTTTTGTTTTTGTTATTGTGCTGCTGAAAACCCCAGGCAGGCCTGGAACTTGAATATTTCCTTTTTCACGTCTCTGTCTGTGGAAGCCCCTGTTTGCCTACCTGACGCTAAACCTCCACAATACCCATAATGTTCTGCTAATAAGGATGCAAGGAAAGCTTAAGATTTAGAATGTACATATGCTTTCCCATAGACCTTTCAGAACAAGGCTCCTCCTATTGGTCCTGTCGCAGAAAAGGTCCCCTATTGTCCTGTCAACGCACAGGCCCCCTTTCATTTTTACCCACCCGGGAATAATAAAATTATACAAAGAGGAGGAGTTTATGGGCCTTTTATAGTATCTTGGTATCATAAAAAAATTCCATCTGTCCTGTCAGTCTGCAGGGCGGAGAAAACCCAATCATTTTGCTGCTGATGGAACTGAGGGAAAACAGATCACATTCTAAATCTCAACCTATTAATAAAAGAAATAAATGAACTAGGAAAACAGACATTTCTTTTTTGGACCTTAAATAAAGGTATTAATCAACAGGTCAACTCTTTCTTGCCCCAAAGGATAAACCTCCATGCGTTGTAATAGGATGGAAAAAAAAATTTAAAATGTGTCTTATCGATGGATATAGAAAATTTTTGTCTTATGCCCATTGATAAACCTTGAACATTCTAATAAGATTTATTTGTTCAAGTATAATCATGTATTTAGGTTTCTCAGAGTGAGGGCAGCTGTTTTGGTATTACAGTAGTAGCTATTTCTGCTTAACCTTTGGGCTCCTGCCTGACTGTCAGTGTTCAAGCGGCCCTTTCCCCTCCCCTACTGTCAGAGTGTGTCTTTTTAAGTTTGTAAAGCATTATACATACATGCCCCCCTCTCCCGTTTTTGGCGGGGGGGGTCCCGCTATTTGGGGTCCCCCCCCGCAGGCGGGGGGGGGTTCTTTAAAATGGACGGCGACCGAGTGCGTGTGCGCTATTTTGGCACCGCCGGGCCCGTTTCCTACAGGGGGGTTTTTAAAGCGGCCGCTCCCGCCCGTTCACCCGCCCGGGGGGTTCGCTGTGCAGGGAGGGCAGGGGGGGATCGTCCTCCCCCCTCCCCCCCGTATGTCGGCGCGGTGGGGTGCGCCGCACACAAGGTCGGGCGAGGGGGGAAGTGAGCGCGGGCGGGGATGCGCGCGGTGCTCTCTTTCCCCTTTGCGCCCTGGGGAATCGTGGAGCGGGGGTGCTGCAGGACCCTGGTAGGAAAGTGGATTTTATTATTTTTTTTTTTATTAGCTATATGGGGGGCTCTGCCTGGCAAAAATGGGGGGGCATACCTGGAAACAGAGGGGAATCTCTGGCAAAGGGGGTCACTACTGGCAAAGGGGGGCATACTTGGCAACTGAGGGGGATTCCCTGGCACAAAAGGGGGAAATCCTGGCAACTGGGGGGGGCCATCTACCTGGAAAAACAGAGGGGGCACACCGGGCAAAATGGGGGCACACTGGCAAAAAAGGTTGCACTACCTGGCAAAAAGAGGGGGCATCTCCTGGAAACAATGGGGGCACTACTGGCAACAGAGGGGGGAATATACCGGGAACAGGGGGACTTATCCCTGGCAACGAGGGGGGGAACTACCGGGCAACAAGGGGGGCACCCCCGGGGCAACAGAGGGGGCATTACCTGGCAACAAAGGGGACATCTACGGGCAACGAGGGGACTCAACCTGGCAAAAGGGGCATACCGGAACAAGGGGGGACTCCCTGGCAAAAAGGGGGGCACTCCTGGCAACAGAGGGGGAATCCCTGGCAACAGAGGGGAATCACCTAGCAAAAAATGGGGGCACTCCCTGGCAACAAAAGGGGAATCCCTGGAAAACAATGGGGGGCCCTACCTGGGAAAACAGAGGGGGCCCCTTTTACCTGGAAAACAGAGGGGGCATACCGGGCAAACTGGGGGAACCACCTGGCAACAATGGGGGCCCCCTACCTGGCCACAATGGGGGGCCCCTACCTGGCAAACAAAGGGGGGCACTACCGGGCAAACAAAGGGGGGGCCCTCCCCTGGCTAACAAAGGGGGGCACCTAACCCGGCTTTAAAAGGGGGGGGGACTACTTGGCTTTCCCAAGGGGCATCTAATGCCTGTAAGGGGCATACCTGCTTATGGGGGGTTACTAACTGGCAATAAGGGCATCTACCTGGCTTTCTTCCAAAGCCCTTTTTTCGTTAGGGGATGGGTGTGGGTTTTTTTAAGGGGGCTGGCATCCGACAAGATGGGCGGGTTTTTCCATGCAAATTTTTTCCCGCGGGCGCTTGGCGCGGCCACTACAGTTTTCCCGCTTTTTCATTTTCAAAAGTTGGCAATATGACTTATACCATCCCAGTATGGAAGGTAAAATAATTTGAAGTCTTGGTTAATGGACTATACCACTTAGATTAAGGGATCCCTGTTTGGGCACCCGAGAGTTAAGGGGAAAACAGCTCTGCTAGGGTAAAAGGCTTGTTGTTTCCATTGGAGGGAGTTCAGCTGGGGGCTGCAGTTTTCCCCCACCCCTGTGGTCATGTACAAAAAGGGTGTATTTTTAGGTACAGCGGGGCTCCTGTTTTTACCTTGTAGAACTATGCTCGATAAAATCTGTAACTGCAGCGAAGTTCATTCTATTCTTATTTTATGTAATTAAAAAAATTTTGTTTTTTATATTTGCCCGATTTTTAATTATTTTTTTAACGCCAAACAATACCCTTTAAAAAGTGTGAAGATCCAAAATAATTCTACCCAAAACTGAAAATATGGAACCACTGCATCCCTTATATCAGATCTATAGAAGAATAATGTTTATTTATATAGCACCAGCATATTCTGCAGCATTGTACAATACAGAGGCTACAGATACAGACAAAAACAGACAAATTCATTTACAATTCATATAAGAGGAGTGAAGGCCCTGATCACAAGAGTTCAATCTATGGGGAAATAGGAGGACAAAGGGTTTGGGGGCCCTGATCACAAGAGTTTACAATCTATGGGGAGATAGGGACAAAAGAGGAGTGGGGGGCCCTGATAAAGAGCAACAATCTATGGGAGTAGGGGACACAAGAGGATTGAGGGCCCTGACCACAAGAGCTTACTCTTTTAAAAAAAAAGGGAGGAGTGTTAAAGGGGAAAACAAGAGGAGTGGAGAACCCCTATCACAAGGCTTACAATTTTAATGAGAGAAAAAAATAGGGACAAAGGGAAATTTGAGGGTCCTGTGATCCAAAAATTACAACTATGAGGAGACAGAGGGACAAGAGGAGGAGGGCTGATCCAAGGGGTTACAATCTATGGGGAATAGAGGAAAAAAGGGATGGGTCCTGTCACAAGATTACAATCTATGAGGGATAGAGGGGCACAAAGGAGGAGGGCCTGATCAAAAGAGCTTAAAATTTGGGAGATGAGGGCACAAGAGGGTGGGCCCCCTGACCCCAAGAGTTACAATTATGGGGTTTAGAGGGGAAAAGAGGAGTGGGGGTCCGACACAAACTTAAAATCTATGAGGAGATAGAGGACACAAGAAGTGAGGGCCCTGATCCCAAGAGTTCACCTTTTTGAGGAGATAGAGGGGGCCCAAAAGAGGAGTGGGGGGCCCTGTCACAAGAGCTTAAAAAAGGGGGAGAACAGGAGAAAGGATGGGTTCCTGATACAAGATTTTCAATTTGGGGGAGATGAGGGACACAAGAGGAGTGAGGGCCCGTCACAAAGTTTTACAATCTATGAGGGGGATAGGGGGACACAAGAGGAGTGGGGGCACTGACACAAAAGTTTAAAAATTATGGGGAGCAGGGGCACAAGAGGGTGAGGGCCCTGATCACAAGAGCTTCAATGTTAAAGGAGATAGGGACACAAGAGGGTGAGGGCCCGGGAACAAAGGCTTACAATCTATGAATGATAGAGGCACAAGAGGATTGGGGTTTCCCGGATCACAAGACTTACAATCTATGAGGAGATGAGGCACAAAGGAGTGAGGGCCCGGATCCAAGGGGTTACTCTATGGGGAAATTTAGAGGGGGGACAAAGGGGAGTGGGGCCCGATAACAAGAGTTAAATTAGAGGGTTTAGAGGGCACAAGAGGAGTAGGGCCCCTTGATCACAAAGTTTACAATCTATGAGAGATAGGGGGACAAAAGGGATGAGGGTCCTGATCGAAGAGCTTCAATCATGAGGAGATAGAAGACACAAGAGGAGTGGGGGCCCTGATCAAAAGATCTTAAACCTTGAGGAGATGGGAGGAGACAAGGGATGGGGATCCGTTAAAACATGAGGGGGGGGGGGTAATTTAATATTTTAATTAAAAAAACGGGCACAAGAGGATGGGGGGCCCTGATCACAAGAGTTACAATCTAGAGGAGGCAGAGGGACAAGAGGATTTAAAGGGTTGATCACAAGATTTTAAATCTAAGGAGATTTTTTGCGCCCGGCGCCCGCGACCCTCCTGGGGGCGCCGCCGCACTCTCCCCCGGCCCCCGGGACAGTGCCGCCGCTGTCCCGGGGGTGTCGGGCCCCGGGGCGCACTCCCCTCCGGGCGTCAGTACTTCCCCCGGCCGCGCCCCGGTTTTTTCCCTGCAGTTCCTGCTGTCCTGGGGGCTTCGTGTCTAAGGCGCGCGCGCGCCGGCTCTGTGAGATTTAAAGGGGCAGTCCAGAATTTGGGGTAATTGCCGGGCACTCCCTCTATTTCCCCGGGGCGCTTCCGCCCGCCCCCTGCCGGATCTTTAGTCCCTTGCCTATCGAGAAAGCGTTCCCTATTGTCTCGTCCGATTTTTACCGTTCCCGTACCCTCCCTTCCGTTCTTGACCACGAATCTCTGCCGCCTCCCTGACCCCTGCCTGTCCCGCCACGAACCATAGCTCCCTGCCCTGACCTTCTCCCTGACCCCGACTACGAGTCCGGACGATTTTCACCACCAAACTTGGGGCTGCCACCGCAACAAGTCACTTCAGGGGTAACGCCCGGTAGACCCCCGCGCAGCAGTCCATCCGTTTTGCGGGGGGGCTCGGTGAAAACCGGGGACCTACTTAGATTCCGTTCCCTGGCGTGGCTTACACCATCGTTGTGGTGGTCCAGTGGACCCACTTCCGCGTCCGGAACCGTAACAGTAAGATCCGGCCAGGGGTCCCCCAAGGTCCCCCTGCCCAGTGTGGCGGCCCTCTCGGGGTGCCCAACAGTCTAGAAGGCCCAGCGGGCAACATCTGGATCAGTTGACCGCCATAGTGCAGCAGCTCATCACCCCCCCAGGCAACCCCCACCCCCCCTAGGGGCCGTCCCGCTGGGCGATTTCCACGGGTCCGTTGGGCCCAAAGCTCCTTTTTTTCGCTCCTGCCAAAATTTGAGGTGACCCCAATTTGGAGGGGTTTCCTCACCCATGGCACCATGCACAATGATTTTAAGGGGGGCAATTTCCCTGTCAAACTTTCCCAAGGGGGGCTTTGTGGCAGCCTGGTTGCCCGGGGAAAGGCCCCCGGCCCTGGGCTACACCTCTTGGGACAGGGAGCGATCCGTAAAGTGGTTGGCATCCCTTCCTCGTTTAAAATTCCGAGTGTCTTCGGGACCCCAGCCCGACATCTTCTGCGGAGAGGCACTTTTGAACCTAGCCAGGGTGAAATTCAGTCGGAGAGTAGCATACAGTTCGCACCCTGGCATCAAGTTGTCCTGGAATGACGCCCCTGCGCGCCCCTTTAGAAAGGCCTTTCCACATATCAAGGACCCCTTGCCGCAAGAGATTTCCCCATCCTTTTAAGCTATTAACCCCACCTGGCCATGCTTTGAGTGCGCTTCCGGGAAAAGGCAAAAAGAACTCCGCCAAGACGCGACCTGGGCGACCCCCGCCGTCTGCCACGCTGGCCCGGTTTTCCGAGGCCCCCACTGCCGCGTCCTCTACCATCTGAGGGGAACCCAGCAGGTGGATCAAGTCCAATTTTTGAGCAGGAATTATCCTGGGGGGCGTGCACGAACTATGTCTGAAAGGCCCCAGTCCGGATCATTTTGGGGAAAAAGCTGTCCGCTTCGCCCCCAACTTTGGAAACGCCCCACCTAGGCTATGTTGGGGAGGAAATCCCTGGTGAGAACTTTCCCCCCACCCTGATAGGGGGTGGAGTCAGAACTGACTCGGGTCTTGTTTTCCGGGCCCCTGCTTTCCGGACTCCACGCCGCCCTTGTTCCCTTACCAGTTCCTGTGGTTAGTCGGAGAAGCGTGGGTGTATCCTCCGTCACGGGGAGCTGCTTGGAGACGCCCCCGGTACAGGCCCAAGCCGGTGCCCCCCGTGGGCGCCCTGCAAAGGGAAGATCTCCTTCAAACGTACTTCTGGGTTTTCCTCTGCACCCCTGTTGGGGCCCCCGTGGCGGCAGCCCCATGCCCCAGTTAATTGGATGACGGAAGGTCGTGCTTGGGGCCCTGAGCTGGAACTCTTGTCTGGTGGACCTGCCCGGTTGCGCCCCGTTCCTTCCCAAACCGTTTCCCGGGGCCTTGCCAGGTTTCCCTACGGAATCCCGGGAATGCGGAGTTTCTCGGAAAGCAGGCCGAGACCCTTCCGCCCATCGCCCCTATGACTGCCCTATCGACTACTCCCGGGGTAGCCAGTCCTCCTGGGGGCAGGGTTTCCCCCTGTCGGTCCGGAGACCCAGGCCATGTCGACCAACATTCGGGGAAAACCTCAAAAGGGGCTTTATACGCAAATCCCCCTCCCCGGGGGGGGCAGGATTTTTCTTTGTGCAGAAGAAAGAGGGGCTCTTTACTGCGTGTATCGACATCGGGGCCTTAAAAAAATCACGTAAAAACCCCGCATCCCTTGCCTGACACGGAACTTTTTTGCCCGGGCTTCGCGACAAAAATTTTTCTCCAATTTGACCTGCAGGGCCACAACCTCATCGATTTGAGAGGGGACGAGTGGAAGACTGCTTTTAACACACGGGGATGGACACTTTAAATTTTTTTTGTCTTGCCCTTGGGGTCTGTGCAATGCCCCGGAGTCTTCCAAGAATTTGTAAAAGTATTTTCCGGGATCCCCTTTACACGTGTGTCGTTTTTCCCCTAGAGACATTCGGGTGTTCTCTGCCGAAGGAGACTCATCGCTTCATGTCCGCCGGTTTTGGGAACGGCAAGTGCAACCACCTCTACGCAAAATTAAGAAATGTCTCTTCCCCCCAGCCAGCCCCGTTCCTTGGTTAGTCATCTCGGACCGGGGTTACGATGGATCCTGCCAAGTTGTCGGCTGTTTGCAGTGGCCCCGGCGGGTGGGCCTACGAGCTATCAATTGCTTCCTGGGCTTCTTGAATTACTATGGGTTTTTTATCCTGCATTATTTACCTTGGTGGCACCTACATTGCAATTACCAAAAGAACTCCAACCTAGGTGTGGGCCCAAAGGGGCCGAAAAGGCTTTTTGCTCAATTTAAAAGGCAGCTTCGCCTCTGTCCCCGTCCTGACCGGGCCTGATTCCGAAAAAAACCATTCTTTCTGGGGTGGATCCCCCCTCGGTCGGGCTGGCGAAATTTTCTTAGCAAAAGGGGACCTAAGAAGAAAGGGGAAACCTGTGCTTTTTCTCCAAGACTTTTCCCCTGGGAGAAAAATTTACACCATCGGAGACCGGGGTAACGGCGGGTAGTGGATCCTTGGACCACCGCAAGCGATGAAAAAGCTAAGCACGCCAGGGAAGGATTAAGTACCCCGGTTTTCCCCAACCCCGCCGCAAAGCGGGTGGACTTGCTGGGGCGGGGGGCTACCGGGTGTCCCCCTGCGTGACTTGCTTGCGGTTTGGCGCCCAGGGGGGAAAGCAGTACAGAATCGTAGTCCGAGTACGTAGTCGGGGCGGCAGGGGGTCAGGGAGGCCGGCAAGGGTTCGTGGTCGTGGACAGGCAGGAAGGTCAGGGCAGGGGGCAGAGTTTTGGGAGTCGGGGAAACGTAAAAAGGGGTCGGGACAGGGAAAAGGCGACAAATACTTCAGGAAACGCTTTTTCTCGGGCTGGGGGCAACATAGACCACGGGAATGACGCAAGGCGGCCCCTTAAAATAGGGGAGGCTCTAGCAACAACCATTTATCGGGACATGGCCCTTTAAATTTTTAGGGAAAACCGCGCGGGGGCCGGGAAGGGGGGCACCCACAGCCCCCCCGGCCACCTCTTCTTTGGGTGAAGGAACTTACGAAGCAAGCTTTATTCAGGATGTTAGGGAAACCCGGTTTTCCCAGGGGGCCTCTCTTCGGGGCCGAAGCCTTTCCAATCTACCAGAAAGAAACGTTCCCCTGATGGTTTTCATGTCTAAGATGTCCTTTACTTTTAAAAAACATCAGGGGATTCTAGGACCCGGAGACGGGGGGCCGCCCCCCCCCGGGAGAATCGGTTTAAGCAAGGCTTAAAAGGGGGGGAATGAAAGGCATTAGGGCCGGGGGGATGGGGAAGGCAGAGTTATAGGACATGGATTCAATTTTGAAGTACTTTGAACGGACCCCGGAACCCGGGACCCAAATTTATAAACCTGGGGGCCTTAGGCGTATGTATTTGGGAGAGAGCCACACTTTATTCCCCTGGCGGAACTGGGGGGGGTTTCCCCCTCTTGTTTTGCTTGGGACTTCATCGGCAGAAGCTTGAGTAAAGCTTGTCGGGTTTTCACCCAAATGACCCGAATCCTTTAACCTGGTTGTCCACAGCAGGAACCTCGGAGGCTGAGGCCAAGGGGAGGGGGAGGGCGTGGGTGACGCCAAAGACCACAAGGAAAGGGGAACGCCAGTAGGTCGGAGTCCCCTGGTTATAGGAGAATCGGGCCCAAGGGGAAACAGTTCGGACCAGTCGCCTGGGGTCCGGAACAAAAATGCCGTAGATACCCCCTAAGATTGGTTTACTCTCTCCACCTGCCCATTTTTGGGGATGGACGTGATGGAAGTCCCTTTTTTAATTTTCAAACGGGAACACAGGGGACGCCAAAATTTGAGACAATTGGACGCCCGATCGGAGACAAGTGGGATGGTAAACCATGCAGGCGAAAGATGTGTGAAAAAAATGACCCCCCCAACTGGGGAGCGAAGGGGGAGCAGCGGCACAAAGTGGGACATTTCGAAAAACGGTCATGACTACCCAGAGCCCAGTTCCCCGAGGAAGGGGGAAGGGCCCTGATGAAGTCCCGCCCATTTGTTTTCCCTGGAGCCTCCCGGAACAGGCAGAGGGATGGGGGCCATGGGCCCTATGGCGTGGAACCTTTTTCGAGCACAAGTGGTACAGGAGGAAAAAGTCCTTGACATCTTGGAGCAGAGTTGGCCCCCCCAAAAATTGGGGGGATGAGGGGGAAAGGATTTTTTAAAATTTCCGGGGGGTGGCCGGGGAGAAAGGACTAGCCCCCAACCCAGAATTCTCCTCCCGGGGTGCGGGACCACAAGGCTCTACCGGGGGACACACGGAGACCACGGAGCCACATGGACCAGTGTTCAGGAGCAATGATTGCTAGACACCGGTTCCTCCCCCGGTAAAGTCAGAAACACGGGGGAGGGCGTCTGCCTTGACATTTTTTCCGGCCGGTCGGGGGAAAAGGATCTTAAAACAAAGCGAGAGAAAAAAGGGACCACCGGGCCCCCCGGGGGGATTTTAACGCTGAGCCGTCTGCGGAGGGGGTTTTTTTGATCTTGAAGAGTTTAAAGGATGTCGGGGGGCCCCCAAAAATGCGCCCCTCCTCCGGGGCCCAATTTAATGCCAACAGCTCACGTCTCCAAAGGCATTTAAATTTGTTCAGCCGGAAGAAAGGTTTAGAAAAAAAACCCCCTGTGAGGTCTTCCTTTGGGACCCTTCTGGGTCAGGACGCCCCTGCTCCCCGGAAAAGGCACAACCCAAGGGCGAAGGGCTCTCTGGATCCGGGCGGACCCAAATAGGTTTCAGAGGAGAACGCAGCCTTCAGTCGGGAGAATGCCTCCTCGGCAGATGGGGGGCCAACATTTTGGGTTGGCCTTCCTGGTGAGGCCCGTGGGAGCCCCCAGCGTAGAAAAAGTGGGGGATAATTGCCGTAGTAATTGGCGAATCCAGAACCGTTGAACGCCCCAACGGGGTCGCGGCCACGTGGATCGCAGAGAGTTCGAGGGTTTCCCTCTGAAGACCTCGATCGGAGGGGCTTGTAACCCAGAAGGGAAGGGTGGCCCGGGGGAAGCGGCACTTCTCCACTTAGCTACAGTTGGTTGTCCCGCAAACAGGGACCGGCGAACTTGTCTCCGATGGGTCCGTATTCAAAAAAAAAAAATAAAAAAAAAAATCCCGGGAACAAAGACGTGGTGTAAGCAAGTCCCAAAAAAACGTTCCTTGACGAAACCCGGAATACACGGGGCGTTGCATAGCCCGAAGGGCATCACACGATATTCAAAAGCCCTCCCGTGGTTTTAATGCCCTCTTCCATTCATCTCCTCTGAATTCTGATGGGTTATAGGGTCCCAGATCAATTGGGAAAATCTTGGCTCCCCGGAGGGGGGTCGAAGAGCTCGGAAATAAAAGGGAGAGGGTAGCGATTTTTCAGTGATCTTGTTTAGCCCCCTGTAATCGATGCAAGAAGTGAACCGTCTTTTTTCTGAACAAAAAAGAAGCCCGGCCCGGCGGGTGGGAGGACTTGGTATGAACCTTGCCAAGTTTTTCCTGTTATAGGCCGACATGGCCCGGGGTTTGGCACAGAGAGGAGGATAACCCACCCGTGGGGGGACTGGTACCGGGGGGGGATCTATAGGCAGTTTATACCCGATGGGGCGGAACCCTCAGCTCCCCTCCGAGAATACATTCCCCAAAACCCGGTACTCCCCTGGGAGACCCCGTAGAAAAATTTACAGACGACTGGGGAAAGGGGAATGGACACCCCGGGGGTGGTGCCACCAAACAGGATCCTGCATTCCGTCCCCAAGAAGACTTCGCCCCCTTCTCCAGTCAAGTGTGGGGCGTGGCGTTGCGCCAGGGTGCCCCAAAAGGACGCCGAAAGAAGGGGGGCAGGACGTGGGGAAAAGATCCTCTCCGTGGTAGGACCCCAACACAAGATCAGGGTCTGGGGAGGAACTATGGAGTCGCTAGGAGCTCCCCACTGACAGAAAGATACAACGGCTTTTTCACGGGGCAGGCAAACGGGGAAGAGACCCCAGGGAGGCGTGTATAAGTTCCCGGCGGAGCCCGGGGTCCCAAAAGGGTGACACCCAAAATAGGCCAATCCGTCGTTTTCCACTGGCAACATCAGTGTGGGAGGAGGGTTTAGCATAGGGGCCCTTCCTACAGCCCCCTAGGGCGGGGGGTTTCCCCCCCGGGATGGGCAATTCCTACGGAAAAAGGTCCGGGGTGGCGCAGTAGAGGCAGAGATTCTCCACCCTGCGACGGGACAGTTCGGGCTCCGACAAGTGTGCCCGGTCCACCGCATGGGGTCTTCATGGACAACAGCGGGGGGGGTTGCGGGATCTCTGGAACCAGGACCGACGAGGGAAGGGGGGCGGGGTTTCCAAGCCGCCCTGCGGAGTCCTGCTGTCGTTTTTGAAACGCACGTCATCGAGTGGCAAATGTTGACTCCTCAACGAAAGGAAGTCTCTTGCTGCAAGGGCGTTTTTTTATCTGTCAGAGACCCTTCTTTAAAAGGGCACAGAGACGGCGCATTTCCCAAGAGAGCTCGGGGCTAGGGGGGGAATTGAACCCATATTCCCCCGGGGGATCCCCTTTGGGGTAGATTTGTAGCCGTCTCCCGGGGAAATCTCGTGCGGCTCCTCAAAAAACCTGCGGAATTCTGCAGGGAAAGGGCCGTAGGGCTGCGGCCCAGGATCATTCCGGTCCCAAAAAGGGGTCGCCCAGGCTAGGGCCTTCCCGGAAAAGCAGGCCCCCAGAACGCCACCCCCTTTACTTCGGGGGGGAAACTGGTCGGCCATCAGCTCCACGTGATGGAGCCGTTGATGAAAAACCTTTACAGAGCTTCGAGTCTCCGTCAAATTGGAGGAGAGGAAAGGGGAAGCTTCGGACCCACGGGGGCCAGGGGATGGCCGGGGTAGAAAAAAGTCACCCGGGAGGCAGGTTGCTGCTGTTTTTGGGACCCAGGAAAATTGGCGCTTTATGGGGACAACTGACCCAGTTTTGAGCTTGTTGCAGGTCTGCTGCGACTGTGGGCGACAATGGTGGGAGTCCGCGACTTGGCAGAGGGACCTTTGGGGGGATCCCTGGTGGATAACTGAAAAGGTGGTAGTGGAAAACCCCTTGGACCCCCGCAAGCGATTTATAGCTAAGCCACGCCAGGGAAGGAATCTAAGTAGCCCCCGGTTTTCAACCCGAGCCCGCCGAAAGCGGGATGGACTTTCTGCGGCGTGGGGTACCAGGTCGTCCCCCCTACGTACTTTCTTCGATGGCGGCCCGGGGGCAGCAGGGACGAAACGTTTGTCCGGTATCGTAGTCTGGGGGGCAGGGGGTCAGGGCAGGGGGGCAATGGTTCGTGGCGTGGACGGCAGGGAAGGTCAGGGAGGCGGGGAGAGGTTCGGGGTCAGGAAACGTAGAAAGGGTTGGTACACGGGTAAGGCGACAATTACTTCAGGAACGTTTTTTAGGCCGGGGAACATAATCCAGCGAGGAATGAGGAGCGGACCCTTAAAAAGGGGGGCGTCTAGAGACAACCCAATTATCGGACACTGGCCCTTTTAAATTTAAAAGGGCGGGCCCTTGGGAAACGGGGCCCCGCAGCCTGGCCCGGGAGGAGCGCGGACGGGAAGGACGCGGCCGGGTAAGTTTTTCCAGGGCGGACCCCCGGTCCCCCCGGCCCGCGGCGGCACCCGACCCGGCGGCGCCCGGGAGGGGACCACGGGTTTCGCCCGCGGCCCCGGGGGGGGGAAGGGGGGAGCCCCAACCCGGGGGTTGTGGCTATAAGTAGCCCAGAAGAGTGGGTTTTCTTTGGAACGCACCTACCCCATCACCATTTACTCCCACCCCTAAAAATTTTTTAATACCTCCTTGGGGCCCCAACCCAAAACCCCGCAACCAGGTGGGCCCCGTTCTTCTCGGCTTCAAATTTTCCCGTACAATTTTCGGCCAAGGAAAAAACGTCAGGGGAGCCCCCCCCCCAGGGGGGGGGCATCCCCATTAACCCCCCAACCCACCGGGGGCTCCGGCTCAATTTTTCCCCAGGGGGGAAAACCGCCGCCTCCAGGAGAAATTTTTTTTGGGGGAATGTTTCTCGGGTGGTCCCCAAACCCTTTTTTAAAAATTTTTTTTTTCCAACCCTCGGGGGAAAGCCCACTTTTCCAAAAAACCCCCCAAACCCTTTTGCTCCAGTTGATCCCAGGGGGCCCGGCAGGGGGAAGGTTTTTCCGGGATGGTCCCGCC
>JAODAL010074081.1:0-14502 GCA_025379985.1 Phyllomedusa bahiana
GGTCCTATTGGCTTATCTCTGCACATGTCATGCAGGCTATGCCCTTCTTCCTCCAGAGTGTTTTTGCCCCATGTAGCGCCATGTGCTCGCAGCCATTTTGTCAATCAAAAGCACACTTCGTTCACCCGAAGTACCCCAAAGTTCGACTTCGGTCCCGAACCGAAGTTTTCCTGAAATTCTAAACGAATTCTACTTCGTTAGAATCAATTCGCCCATCTCTAATCACCACCACAAACTGACTGAATAATACCATCACACCATGACCAAATATCACCACTACATAGCTGCTGAATTATACCACCACACCAAGACCATACATCACCACCCCATAGTGACTGAACAATACCGCAACACTATGACCACATATTCCCACCACATAGTGGCTGAAAAATACCACCACACCATGCCCACATTTAACCACCACACAGTGACTGAATAATGCCTCATCACCATTACCACATATCACACCAGCATAGTGACTGAATAATACCAACACACCATGAACACACCATGAACTCATATCACACCCACATAGTGACTGAATAACACACCACACCATGACAATATATCACACACATAGTTACTGAATAATACCACACTTGTAAAATAGTCTCCAAAAAAATCTAGCATGAGAACAAAGAGTGACTTTTAATGACTATATTTACTATTTTGCCATATGCAATCTTAATCTCTATCAGTTCTCAATCTATAAAGCACTAATACATAACTTTTATTATGTATTAATCTTAAAGGGAACCTTTCACATAGGTTGTGACCCCCTTGCTGAGGCAGCACAAGCTAGTGTCAGACCTGCTGTTCCCATCTGTAAGATGCAGCAGTTTTAGAGCATTTACCCCTCAAATCTTATTTATGAGTAGGTGTTAGCTCCGTCCACCAAAGGCTAGCTCTGCCCACTGGCAGTTATTCACATGTTTCTACCTATTCAAAGTAATAGGTTTGTCAGTTGAGGTGGGTGGGGCTAGCCTCCGATTGGCCGGGTTTGAAAAAAACTGACACTATGAATGACTCTTCGAATGACTCTTCTGGCTGAAAACTGCAGATTTGAGCATTAAATACACAAAAACTGCTGCATCTTACAGAATAAGGGACACAGTGCTGGAAACAGCAGGTCTGACACTAGCTTGTTCTGTCCTCAGCCAGGGGGGCATAGTCTATGTGACAGGTTCTCTTTAACCTCGATACACACTATTTAAAAATCTGATTTCTATGCTCTCAATTTGTCCGTTTCTACTTGTAAAGGAATAACACCTTTTCTATTATCAAGTCTGGTGGAACACCACCTATTAACAGGGGAACCCTATATGTACAATGATTTACTAACTCCAAAAAGGAATCAAAAACATCTTACTTGGGCAATCATCCCTAAGCTGACATAAAACATATAAGGTTTCCTTGTGAGACCCTCTGCAGCGGGTACTGATAGAACTGATAGAGTTTAAGTTTGTCTATGGCAAAATAGTAAATATAGTGAATAATACCACCACACCATGACCACATATCACACCCACATAGTGGCTGAATAATACACCACCCCATGACAATATATCACCACCACACAGTGATTGAATAATACCACCACATCATGACCACATATCACCACCACATAGTGACTGAATAATATCACAACACCATGACAACATACCATCACCACATAGTGATTGAATAATATTGCTACACCATGACTACATATCACTACCACATAATGACTGAATAATACTGCTACACCATGACCCCATAGTGACCGAAT
Source organism: Phyllomedusa bahiana (assembly GCA_025379985.1). Lineage (NCBI taxonomy): Eukaryota > Metazoa > Chordata > Amphibia > Anura > Hylidae > Phyllomedusa > Phyllomedusa bahiana. The sequence goes on from JAODAL010074081.1 coordinate 1,769, forward strand.
AATACTGATACACCATGACCACATATCACCACCACATAGTGACTGAGTAATACCCCCACACAATAACTATATATCACCACCACATAGTGACTAAATAATATTGACACATAATGACCACATATCACCATGATGATGTTGAAGAATATACAACAGCTACAGCTTATGTTAAAAGAACTTAAGTCATACAGACAGTAGGTGGCGCTGAGTTATGTATTAAGTGTTTCTTTGCTTATGCATTGCTATGCTAGTTCTTGTTACTGCAACTGTACGCATCTCTATTGTATCCTCCATGTTTTGTGATTCACATGTACAGCATGTAATGGTAGCCGTGTATCTCCAGTAAACACCTAAAATGGATATACTTCCACAACGGTCTGTATGCCTTTGCTTCTACTCCAGATAGCTGCAATCTGCAACAGGTTATGGGCCCCGGGACGCAAAAACACAAAGCAAATGCCCAAAACAACAAGACAGCGCGTTTCCTGGTGAAAGATCCTATCTCCTGAACACAAGTAAGAAAGGGGGGGTCTAACAAAAAGGAGAGGACGCAGAATGCCAGAGCCCAGAGCTCAGCTGACAGTGTCCAAGCTGAACAATTAATTTTATCAGTTTAAAAGGTTTAAAGTGGAAATTTTGTTATCCAGGGACGACTTGGGGAGGTCATTACCACAAGAGACCACAATAATTACCAGGAATGGGAAAAGAAAACAGACGGGCCCCGGGCCACCTAATCTTTTAGTGGAGGATGACCAGAAAATTCACATAAACATAGAATACAGCAAAGGGAATGGGTGCATTAAAAAAATTGCATAAAAGATCCGTTTAAACAGAAGTTATTTCTCTCAGAAAACATACAAAATGAGACTTTGGAAAGAAAAAGACATGCGGGAAACAATAAATGCAATGCTGGAAGTGGTTAACATCTTGGGGGACAGTGGGTAAAGACTAAAAGACATCATTAGCAGCCATTTGTTATGTAGTTTCCCTTAATATTGCCTGATAAAAGCTCGGGAACCCCCGAGGGACGCCCCAGAATTTGTAAAGCCCGCTAATAGTTAATTTCCAAAGGAAAAGGAACTTGTGCAAATCATAGACACCGATGCGGGAAAAACCTCTTAAAGACAGACCACTTTCAGAAAAAGGGAAACCAGGGGTTTTTTCAGATGCCACAAGCGGGGACATTTAAAAAAGGGACTCCCAAAATTTGGGAAGGCAGAACAGCAAAAAAAAAATTCCAAAAGGGCTAAAAAAAAAGGCAAAGCCCTTTTCCCCAAACCACATGTAAGAAAAACGGGGAATGGTACATTCAAAGCGACAAATGATCAAAGTTGGAAAGCTGGTGCTTAAATTCAGGTGCAACAAGTCACATGACAAGCAATAAGAACTTCTTAAAAGGGGCTAACACAACTAAAGAGAAAGATCTATTTTGCAGATGGAAGCAGATTAATGCAGAAGGAACGGGGTCTGGAATTTACTGTGCCCAATAAAAAGGGGGCATTTAGCCCTACCAAGCAGGATGTATTTTATTTTCCCAGCCTGGAAGGTGGACTGTTTATCATGAACGCTTGAAGCAAAAGGGATACTTCAAATTCCAAGGTGACGAGTGTGCTACCCTACAGGAAAGAAGGTAATAGTAATGCCAAGAAAAAGAGCACTTGTAAAACCTCATAGGGGAAGGACAGTAAAACAATGCACACATGAAACACCATGTGATACACATGTGGCACAGAAGATTAGGCCACAGACATCCTGACGCATACAGGAACTACAAAAAAGGAACCTGACAAAGGATCTTGTGTTGCCATTTGCTCAAACACCATTAGGTGTGAATTTGCATTAAACCCAAAAGCCAAAAGGGGGCAACATTTCCCAAAGCAAGTGAGAAGACCTCAAAACCACTTGAGATTATACACAGTGATTGTGTGGCCCCTGAATTAAGCACCAGCAGGAAAACGGGTATATAGTGACCTTCATAGATGCTATTAAAGGGAAACCAGTTTTTTACCAAATGAAAAAAAAGGAAATTTTTGGATAAGCACGACTAAAAAACAAAGACAGGAAACAATTTCAAAAAAACCCTTGATACTGCGAATGATAGGGGAGGTGATTTACTGAGACAAAATTGAACCTATCGAATAAACAGGGGTAAGCATCAAAAGACGGAACCCACCACCAAGAAAAAGGGGGGTACAAAAGGGAAAGAACAGAACCCTGCCCGAAATGATAATGTAGCAAAGGGATTCGGAGTACATGAAAAATACGGGGGGTGAAGCTGCAATACAGCGACTTCTTGCAAAACAGATTTTTCTCTAAAACAGGGGGAAAAACCCCATACGAAACTTTTGGCATGGTGGAACCCAAAAGGGAAAAACACTAAGAGTGTTTGGTTGTAAAGTATTCATGTATACCCCAGAAGAGAAACCCCCAAAACCCAAAACAACAGGGGGGGAGTTCAGTTGGATGGGTGATAACGCAGGGATACAAAATCCTGGAAAACAAAACAAAAGAGTTACTATTCCCAAAGTGTCATTTTTTATTGAAAATTAAAGGAGGGTGTGATGACTACACAGAATAAAAAAACAAAAGGGAAAAATTTTACAGGACAAAGACCACTGCACCTCCAACAAAAAAATTGAATCAATAAAAAACTCAGATACATGAGTAGATGACAAACCCCCCCCCCAAATACAGAACCAAAGGCTTTTTCACAGAGAAAAAAAAGGGTAAAGCACCAGCGCGTTCTCATAAAAGGGAGTGCAGTTCGTCCATAAACCCCCCGCACCCGGGGGAAGAAAGTCTCAACTCCCAGACAGGGAAAACCAAATAAATGGAAAAAAGCAGCAGGGAAGAAATAAAATCTCTGCCGACAAAAACGGGGGTGCAAACGAACTGCCGACAGAAAAAAGCTATTGGCGTAATTTGGGTTTTTTTAAAATTAAATACAATGCTGAGGCACCATTGAAAGAATAAACAAGACTAGTTGCCAAGGGTACTCACAAAAAAATGGAGAAAAACTAATTTTAGACATACGCCCAGTGGTAAACACAACCCTATCAAACTTTACTCTCGGTAGCAAACTATAATAAAATGCAGGTGAAACATTTTTTATGTAAAAACGCTTTCCGCATGGGGAAAATTTAAAAAAGACATTTACATGGGAAAAACCACCAGGGTTTAAAGAGAAAAAAGACCAGACCCGTATGCAAACTTCAAAAAATATTAGGGCTAAAGCAGGCCCCCAAGCGTGGGAAAAGAAATTAAATGAGGTCCCACCAAGAGGACTTTCAGAGTAAGAACCCCTGCCCGTACCGAAGAGACTGACAGACAGATGGCTTTTTTTTGGGTTATTATGTCGATGATCTTTTAGTCTGTTTGACGGAAGGGGGATGAACAAGGAATACTACAAACCTTGAATCGAATTTTGAGACCCAAAGGGCTTGGAAACAAAGTAACACCTCGGCATTTGACGAAGGGAAAAAAAGGAAGTTTTCTTCTAAATCACAGCACAAAATACGGGAAATAATCGAGACGTTTGGATTTTGGGAAAATGCAAAAACAGCAAAATCTCCCATGGAAACCAACTATTTTAAAAAAATGAACAATAAGACAAATTTTTTACCCAAAGGTAACCAATACGAAGGGCCATAGGGAAAATTCTGTATATTTCCATGCTACAAACCAGATTGCAGCAGCCGCGGAATTTTATGCAGAAAAAAAACCCCGATGCCAAATCGCAGGATTGGAAAGTGTAAAGAGAGCTACCTATTTAAAGGGAACTCTGTCTCTAAACTGAAGTTACCAACAATAACAAGTGTGACCCAAAGGGGAAGTTTACGCTGATTGGGGCCGGAACCCGGGCGACGAAAATCCACCAGTGGTTTACTGTTTCTGTTTCAGGTGGCGCGTAAGTGGGGGTGCAGAAAAAGCTGGTGTAACATCTCATCAACAAGGGAAGTATATTGCAGCAGCGCATGCAAGTCAAGGGTCATCTGGGTACGGCAACATTGGGTTACTTGGGGTCAACAACAGTTGGAACCAATGAAGGTCTTTGAAGAAACCAAGGATTCTTCACCGCACAGATGGAAAGGTCAACCCAAGAACCCCGCATATCGAGTTAAGTTTCCCTTTTTTTGCGGGATCTTCAAGAGCAAGAAGTTTTTGGAATTACATTTTCTGCCCAACTGAGGGAAAACGGCGTAGTTACAAGCCCCTTTATACGAATGCATTTTAGGCTCATGAAGAAGCTCAGCCTGATGGACTAACCTAGCTGTTGAAAGGGGTTTTGAAGAAAAAACACCACTTTTAAAAAACTTTAATTTTAAAAAGACAGTAGGTGGCGCTGAGTTATGTTTAAGTGTTTTTTTTGCTTTTCATTGCTTCTAGTTCTTTTTACGGGAACTTTTCGCATCTCCTGTATCCTCCAGTTTTTTTGATTACATGTACAGCATGTAATGGGGCCCGGGATCCCAGTAAACACCTAAAATGGATAAACTTCCACAACGGGCGTATCCTTTTCTTTTTTTTTACTCCAGAAGCTGCAAACTGCAACAGATGACACAGTGGATGGTAGTATAGTGAAATGATGGGGGGCAGTATTATACATGATGGAGGGTTTAGAATGACAGATGAGAAGGGGCAGATAGGTGCACATGGGTTTCTAAGTCAGTGACACTGGAGGGGCAGAATAGGCAGACCATGGAGGATCAGTACATATGATTGGTCAGTACAGTGAAGCATGAGTTAGGAAAGCACCAGTCTCCTGTAACTGAGGCTAGCAGTAGAACACTTGACAGGGACAACTTTTAGGTGCTTACTTTGTGGTAGTTTCTGATGAGAGTGTCAGCTGGCAACATGGAGAGCACTACTGCACATGAAGAGTACTGCAGCACATGGAGGAGGTGATGCACTACTTAGAAAGTCACAAAATAAATGTGGAGAATCAGCTCACCTATTCCATAGGGTATTATTATTATTATTATTTATTTTTTAAAGCCCATTGATTCCAGGGGGCTGTACATTCGAGGGGTTACATACATTACATAATCAAAAAGCTACAATGATAAGTGATTAAAGACAATTGGACGACAGAGGGAGGGAGACCCTACCCGCCCAAAAGGGTTATAATCTAAAGGGGGGGGGAAAAGACAGGGAAATGGGGGCTGTTTGGGAGGAAATTTTGTGAAAACAAAGGTTTGGTAGGTTTTTAAAGGGAAGCCCGAAAAAATAGGTTTTCAGGTTTCTTTTTTAAGTGGGGAAAGTGGGGGAGTCTATTTTGGGGAGTGAGTTTCCAAATTTGGGTGGTAGTGAGGGATGAACAAAAACCCCGATCCAGTCCCCCTGCTCCAGCAGAGTATAGCAACATTAAGAAAGATGATGCAGAACAGCGAATGCAGGGTAACAAAAAAAAAAATAAGATCCAAAAAGTATTTTACTAGTATCCATGGATACATTAAAAGCAGTATTAAGGCATGGTAGAAATGAGTGCCAAGACACAAAGCTCACCGATGCACTTCTGACACGTACGTGCCCTTAGTCATGGTAAGATTCACAATAAAACATTCCCATTAAATACAAACATCAGTCAAAGTTACGAATGAAGAAACATTCACTCACCTGTGTGAAACTGGGAACAAAATACTAGCAGACGCTATCTCAATGAGCGCACCGAAAAACAAGTGGTCACATGACCGGAACCCGCTCGCAACAACACGAGTCTGCGCATTAGAGAAAAACAGTCAAAGCCTGGTAAGGGCAAAATTTGAGCATGCGCAGAAGATGCGAAAGTCCAAAGATAGACTGGGCAGGATAAATGGATACATGTTATAACCGGATCACACAAAGTGATATGAGTGGGACAAAAGGAAAATGAAAGTGCCAGCAGATTGAAAACAATGACAGTAAATCACAATTTAATAATTATTAGTGATCTGGGGGAATATGAAAACATTTTAGTAATGAAACATTGTTTCCTTTCTGAAGTTTAAACCATTAGGATATATGGTATTAAGGGTGATGATCCACAGTGCCTCCCTATTGCGGAGTTTGTATTCTAAATTACCACCTCTGACTGGTTTCAACATTTTTTTCTATACCGAAAATTTGTAATGAATCACTTTTTGAATTGTGTTGTTCAATTACATGTTTGGCTACTTTAGATTTCGCGCGAAAAGAAGTACTTGTGATGTCATTAAGATGTTCAAGTATTCTGGTTTTGAATTTCCTCAATGTGGAACCAATATAGAGGATATTACAAATGTTGCATCTGATGGCATATAGTACACCTGTGGAATTATAGTTGATATACTGTTTAATATGGAATGTTTTACCCATATGTGGATCCTTAAAGGTTTGACATGGAAGTGTATATTTGCATGGATATGATCCAAATCTGTAGAATCCTTCATTGGCTAACCTAGAAGTGTCATGGTGGGAGTATATTTTCATTTTCTCCACCGACAATCCATTTTTTCAATCTATAGTTTGGTACGGCAGATACATCCATGACCTATTTATTTGGGGGCGCGATGTATCTTCCGTACCCACATTTGTAGATTACCTCAATAACAACTTATTTAATCTTTCTTTCACCTCTTACCTGGACAAATCTACCATTACCTTTTTGGATCTTGTTCTAAATGGGGTAGCTGGTGAAACAATTGTTTCCCATACCCATCGTAAGCCCACTGCAGGAAATACATTATTACACTATAGGAGTTTCTACCCACGGCATACACATAAATCAATCCCAGTGGGAGAAATGACTCGAGAAAAGAGAAACTGCAGTAGGCAAGAATCTTATAAATCAGAGGAACAACAAACCCGTAAGAGACTTAAGGCCAGGGGATATCCCAATTGGTCATTGGATAGGGCCTCTAATATTGTTGTAATGGTAAATCATCAAGTACTAATAATAATAGGGGTGATCAAATTCCATTTTTTGTTCTCAAATATTGTCAACAGTTTAGGCAAATTCAAGATATCGTTTTAAAATATCTGCCATTACTCGGTTATGACGGTGTATTGGATCAAATTTTTTCGCAAGGATGTAGGATTGTGACAAAAAAAACTAAAACATTGGTGAACATTTTGTCCCCAAATGTGTTGATTAAAAAATCACATTCCACGTGGTAACACCACAAGGGATTCTACAGATGTGGATCATATCCATGCAAGGCATGCAAATATGCACTTCCATGTCAAACCTTTCAGGATACACAAACGGGTAAAACATGCTCAAATTTTGCCCTTACCAGGCTCAGCCTGTTTTTCCTCTAATGCGCAGACTTGTTTTGTTGCGAGCGGGTTCCGGTCATGTGACCACTTGTTTTCCGGTGCGCTCATTGAGATAGCGTCTGCTAGTATTTTGTTCCCAGTTTCACACAGGTGAGTGAATGTTTCTTGATTCGTAACTTTGACTGATGTTTGTATTTTAAAAAAATTTTATTGTTTAAAACTTAAACCCTGACTAAGGGCACGAAAAGGGCCGAAGTGCATCGGTGAGCTTTGTGTCTTGGCACTCATTTTAACCAAGCCCCTTTAAACCCGCTTTTAATGTATCCCCTGGAATTAATAAAATTTTTTGGGTTTTTAAAAATTTTTTGTTACCCTGCATTCGCTGTCCTGCATCATCTTTCTGGACGTTACTACTTAGAAAGTCAGCAACACTGCCAGACTGTGCACGAATAGGAATAACTCCTGCTGAACCTAACTATAACTATGCTTTGAGTAGAAGGAGGTAGTAGGGTTTGGGATTTCAGGGAAGAGGGGCTTCCCCCAAAAAACCCTGGTTTGAGGGTGTTTGCCAAACATCGCAGTATAAAACTGAGAGTCAGGACCCTTAAAGCGGTTTTTGGGGGAGAAAACCCCAAAAAAGTAAGCATAACTATCCCACACAATCCCCTGTGTGAAAAGCCTTTCAGACGCTGTTATTTTGAAAATTATTTTCCACCCCCAGAAGACTTTCCCTTTCCCACAACAGCCCCAACTCCCGCAGATGTGCTATATATTCTATATACTTTTAACCCCCCAAATTTTTGTGTGTTTTTCAGGGCCCCCATCTCCTTTCTACCGGGGGAAGGGGGACAGACCCGCGTGATTTTGAAAATTGTTTTTTTCACCTGTGCCAATGTGTCTCCTAGGAGATTCCAGGAGCAGTGTCTCAGCGTTGGTGGCATACCTACCTATCTACCACAGGGAGCAAATATACCCCCCTTCCTTTCAGGAAACAAAACCTAACTACAGGGGTCCCCTTTTCCTACCCCATTTGGGGAAACAATGAAAAACCTACCTAATGGGGGCCAATATTCCTGCCTCCTTAATGAGGGACCCATATACTAACCTCTCTAATTGGGGTATTCCTACATAAAAGAAGCTGCACCTATCTGTCTACCTATTTTGCTGCTTGGTGCTCAAACCAGAAGATGACAGCGTCATTAGGCTGACGGCAGCCAACAATTGTGAGCTAGATGTACAAGGGATAGTTTGGATGCCGGTCCGACTGTTTGGACAAGACATTGGCAAGAAGGGAGTTGTGCTGGTGGATCACCCATCCAGGAGGGGAGTGGATGTGATGCTGGGCATGAACATGCTCCGAGACCTGGATCACCATCTCTATGCCAAAGAGGGGCCAAGATATTAGCAGCGGGCCACCACGCACCGGCCAAGTCAGAAGGTCCTGCGACAGGTGGTGAGGAGCTGCAGTCTGCAGAAGAGCTCCACATCCGGTCCCCACTGGGCACGTGAAGACGCCAGCGAAAGCCCTGATCAAGATCCCGCCACGACATGAACAAATATTGATGTTGCCGGTGGGAACCGGATGGAAGTTGAATAGGCTGGAAGTCTTTATTGAAACAGTCTCACGGGAAGAGTCACAGGACCGACCATTGGTAGCTGTGGAGTGGGGGAGTGTACCCGTGAGATGCCTCAATGTCATGGACAGCGAGTTGACCATTCCTGCAAATACCCTACTAGCTGAAGTCTATGTTCCTGGAGAAGATAGGACGTCACGCTATGGCCTGACAGGAGGTCGGCCTGGACCTATGCAGTGGGGGTCCAGAAAGGTGAGCCTCCGACGGTGGAGTGGAATGGCTGAGTGATTATGGCTCAAATTGGAATTGACCGCAGGGCCCTGACTCCGGGGCAACAACAGCTGCTGGAAAATACCCTTTTGGAATTTCAGGAGGCGTTCTCGAGGCATGATGAAGACTTCGGGTGTGCTTCAACCATTGAGCATAAATCCCCACGGGCGATGCTCTGCCCATCAGAGAACGCTACTGACAAATCCCACATGTGAACAAGGCTCCAGGCCCTGATAGCATATACCCAAGAGTTCTTAAAGATCTCAGCTCGGTTATCGGTGTGCCCCTGTATATGATATTTAGAGATTCTCTGATGACTGATATAGTGCCAGGAGACTGGTGCAAGGCAAATGTAGTTCCCATCTTCAAAATCTTGCCCAGGTAATTATAGAACAGTAAGCTTAACATCTGTTGTGGGAAAAATGTTTGGGACGATATACAAGATAATGTGGCTGAATACAATATTATAAGTCATTGCCAGCATGGTTCTACTAAGGACAGAAGTTGTCAAACCAACCTGATCTGCTTTTATGAAGAGGTGAGTAGAAGTCTGGATAGCAGGGCAGCTGTAGATATTGTGTTTTTAGACTTTGCAAACGCGTTTGACTGTCCCTCATAAGCGTTTGTTGGGTAAATTAGAATCCATTGGGTTAGAAATAACAGTGTGTAATTGGATTAAAAACTGGCTATCGGATCGTACTCAGAGAGTGGTGGTAAATGACTCCTACTCTGAGTGGTCCCCGGTTATGAGTGGTGTGCCACAGGGCTCAGTATTGGGTCCTCTTTTATTTAATGTATTTATTAATGATATTGTGGAGGGGATCAATAGCACGGTTTCTATTTTTGCAGATGACACCAAGCTATGTAGGGTAGTGCAATCAATGGATGATGCTCATAAATTGCAAGCAGACCTGGACACACTGAGTGTTTGGGCATCCACTTGGCAAATGAGGTTCAATGTGGATAAATGTAAGGTTCTGCATCTGGGTACAAATAATCTGCAGGCATCATATATCCTAGGGGAGAAAAACTTGGAGAATCGCTTGTTGAGAAAGATCTGGGCATTCTTGTAGATCATAGACTACAAAACAGCATGCAGTGTCAATCAGCTGCCTCTAAGGCAAGTAGGATATTGGCGTGTATTAAAAGAGGCATGGACTCGCGGGACAAGGATGTAATTCTACCGCTGTATAAAGCATTGGTGCGACCTCACTTAGAATATGCTGTTCAGTTCTGGGCTCCAGTTTATAGAAAAGATGTAATGGAGCTAGAGAAAGTGCAAAGACGAGCAACCAAATTTATAAGAGGAATGGAGCATCTTCGTTATGAGGAGAGGTTAGTAGAATTGAACATATTTAGTCTTGAGAAAAAACGGCTTCGGAAGGACATGATTAATTTATATAAATATATAAATGGTCCCTACAAAAGTATGGGGGAAAATTATTTCATGTAAAGCCCCCTCAAAAGACATTCCCTTCGGCTAGAGAAATAAGGATTCACTCTCCAGAGAAGAATAGCGTTCTTCACTGTAAGAACTGTAAATCTGTGGAATAGCCTGCCTGAGTTGCTGGTTACAGCAGGAACAGTTGGGAGTTTCAAGAAAGGCTTAGATATCTACCTGAAACGAAAGAATAGCTATGTAAAATTCTGGATCCTGGCTGGTGGCGACTCTGGGGTCAGAGCTGGGGTATCCCCTGGAGAAGATTAGTTCTCGCCTTGTGGGTTTCAGGGCATTAACCAGTGGGGAGGCTGGGCTTAAAATCCTTGTCTCCCTTCCTTCACCCACTTTTTTCCTACCCTTGGTTGAACTTGATGGACACTTGTCTTTTTTCAACCGTACTATGTAACTACAGTGCCTTATCAAGCAATCTGGGATTTTTTTTTTTTTTTTTTTAAAAAAGGTAAAAAGCAAATTAAAAATGTTCCAACAAATTTAAAAAAATAGAGAAACAAACCAAAAACATCTGATTCCCTAATAAAACTTGATTTTACAAAGTACACGTTTGCTGCTGCCATACTGATCCAATCTATAAAATTCTGATTAAAATAAAATAAAAACCATGCTAGAATTGCCTTTTTATCCAGCCTCACAACAAAATGAAATAGAACGTGGTAAAAAAAAAATTATATCCATCAATGGTAAAAATGTAAACGGAAACTTATATGACCACTGCGTTCGGTTGAACTCGGAACTTTCAAAGAACAGAACAGAAAATTGCATGCAAGCCGATTCGGAGCTGAAACTTTTAGGGGCCCATTCCAGATGTAGGTGCGGGTGGAACTCACCACTATTGGACTTAATTGTCATATCCTAATGATAAGCCATCAAAGTCTATTACGTGAACACCCCTTCAATGGTACACACCATATGATTGGCATCAGTCTACCAGGAGATGGAGGAGTAGGCATGTATGTCACCCATAGTGAGCAGAATATTTATTTTTGTAGTTGTAGTTACTTACTGAAGCTAGAGTTAGAGTTTAATAGAATAGAGGCAGGCAAGGCCAAATAACCGGACCTACAGAGGCAGAGAGTACTCACAGACAAAGATAAGGGTAAAGCTAAAAAGAGTAAGAGAAAGAAGAAGAAAATGCACCACAGAGAATAGATAGAAGCCTGACCCCCTGGCCTGTTGCACCTGTAAGAAGCAGGTTGTGTGTAAGAAGAACCTAGTTGACCTTTGCAATAATATGAGCAAGGAAGTGAAAGTAACACTGCTCGGTGTTAAAGTGTATGTGTAGTTACTAGTAGAAAAAAAAACTGATTGTAGTGTACAATGATATTCTCTTCATTTGAATTGTGTTAAGGGGGGGTTTTTTTTGGGAAAAATTTTAATGGACATCTATAAGTCTTAGATGTGAAAAAAGCCTGCCAAGTAGTGTTGAGCGATTGCGTTGGCTATCGAGATCGATCGATAGTCGATAGTCGGCCGCAAACGTAAGGTTTTTTTGATAGTGAGCACGATTATCGCTGAGACCTTTAAAGTTATGGGAGAGCAACAACACCTTCATTATTACCCCAAACAAGGCTGGGGGAAGTGAAATTAAAATCCACAACAGTCAAAATGGATACTGCTAATCTTAGGCAACACACTTAGGTTATAAAACAAGAAAAAAAGTCACAGACCCTTTACTATCCCTGTTTTTACCACACCTGCCTTAAACCCGATACCCACAAATTAAAAAGTGACAGAAGGCAGAGATTGACCTCGTTCTTGAAGGGACATTGAAATCCCTGTCCTGGAACGCAGCATGAGCCCCCAAACCTGATGACCCCACTTTAAAAAGTGCGGGAAAAAGGAGCTTTCAAACCCCCATTTTTTTTTTTATGGGCATTGACTATACCTGTCCGGGCCCACATGAGCCCCCAAACCTGCATGACCCCCCCATTTAAAAAATGCCGGGAAAAAAGGGGTCTTTCAAAAACCATTTTTTTTCACTGGAAAATTGACTTACCTGTCATGGGCCCCCAGCAGAGCCCCAAACCTGCATGACCCCCCATTTAAAAAATGCCGGAAAAAGGAGTCTTTCAACCACCATTTTAGTTTCATGGCATTGATAACCTGTCATGGGCCACAGCATGAGCCCCAAACCTGCTGACCCCCACATTTAAAAAGTGCCGGAAAAAAAGGGGTCTTTCAAACCCATTTTAAGGTTG
>JAODAL010074082.1:0-14502 GCA_025379985.1 Phyllomedusa bahiana
AGGAAACCAAAGTTTTGCCCCGTATCTCAAAAGGGAACATGACCCCAAAAAAATTTATAAATATGACTTTTCAGCCCTATTAAAAAATTTTGATGGAAAATGCCCCTTAGAAACCACCAATTTTTTGTTCCAAAAGGGCCATAAATTTTAGCTGGGATCTCACAGCAACATGAAACCCCAAAAACCCTTTGACAAAGGGGAAAACTTCTAAAGATAAAGTGAGTAAAGGGTTTCGGTGTTGTCCAAAAAACCCTTTTCTGCCTTTTTCAGTTCCTCACAGCAAAAAAACCCGCAAAAGAAATGTTGGGGAAAAAAGAATAAAAATTGCAGTAAAAATGATCATTTTAAAAAAAAAATTTTCAAAAAGGGGCCATTTTTCTGTTTGAAGAGGAATTGTAGACCGGGAACTAATCTTTACCTCGGCAAATTTGGGGGCCCCAAAAAATAAACAGAGTCCATGGGCCCGAAATTTATTTGGGTGAAAGTTTAAACGATCCACATTTTGTGGAAAGCCGGAAAGGGGTTTTTTCCCGTAATTTACTCCCCTCCAGCTGTGCTGAAGGGCCGCCCCAGATATGACCCCCTGGCTGTGGGAGGACAAAAACCTCTTGGCGTGGCGAGCGGGGCTCGAGCCATTCGTCCAAATTTTTGGGTACCCAGAATCTATTGGGTCCGGAAAAAAAACATCCCAAAAAAAATCCCGGGGTTGAGACGCCCCGAATAGTTGTTTCCAAACCCTGTCTTAAGCTGGGCCTTGGGGGTTGGATGTGTGCCCTTCATTGCATGCGTTTTGGTGGGTGGTAAATAAAGATTGCCCGAGGTCACCCCCTTAGCTTTTTGCCCCCTTGCCCCTGCTGCTGCTGCCCCTACGGCTACTTTTGGGACTTTATGCTGTTTTACGTCGCATGTTGTTCCCCCGTGACATTTGAAGAACGTAATTTAGACGCAACAGATGTCTCCAAATTTATCAATCCCGGGAAGGGGTTTTCCATTTCCCGGGATTTTACTCTCTAATTTTGGGGGGGGTGGAAGGAAAATTTGAGTTTTTTTTTTTGTAAACCCGGGGGTCCCGGAGGGGGGGCCCCCCCATAACTGTTGTTCATTTTGAAAGGCCCTTTAAAGCGAGGATCATGTTGGGGGAAAAGGAGCAAACAAAGCACTATGTGGAGGGGTTGAGCCTTGATTTCCCCCCAAACCTCTGGGTCGAGGGGCACTTTGCAAACTTTAAACTTCCCCCCTTAAACTTCCTCCCCCCGCCTTTAAATTGCGCCCAAAACCCCTTTCCCCAAAAGGCAGGGAGTCCCGGGAACGCGGGTCCCCGGAATACCTCCTCCTTTCCCCTTCCTCCGGCAAGCTTCCCAAAAACACCCTGACTTTTCCTGAGGGTGAAAGCAACCCCCGAGAGCTGGGGCGCCAACCCTTTCCCCTAGCCCTGGACCCCCAACCACGCCTAATTTAAGACCGATTTAAATTGTGAAAAATGTCGGGCTTGTGGGAAATTTGGGCGGAGAGAAAGGGCTCCCTGTCCGCATCTGTGTCCGTCTCCTCCTTTGGGCGCTGGCGGGACCTGTTGTTTCAGAGTGTTTAACGATCCCTAACAAACCCGAGATCACCCCAATTCTCATGCTGAAAGGGGGATCGTCCGAAAAGACCTTTGGTGGGTTCTAAAAAACTGGGAAGGGTGGTGCAGAGGGTTTTTTCACCTGCCTCCACTCTCGGGGGCTCAACACCCCCAGGGCCGCCCCGCTGCTTGTAAAGGCCAAAGTGTCACTTTGTTTCTGCGTAAATTTGGGATTGCGCTTCTGCCACAAAACGCTGGAGCATTGGAGGGGGGAATTCCCCGCATGTTGCCAAAAGTAAAAAAAGAGACGGGGTTTTACGGGGATGCCCAGCTGGGCGCTGCAACGCAGCCAGGCGGGACAAGCAGGGGCAACGGGGGGAATGCGAAACTTTAAATTCGAGGGCCTTTTCCCCAGAAAGGGAGTCCAGACCCCCCGGGGAGCTCTTTAGAAAAATTTTTGGGCGACAAGGGTTTATGACATGTTTCCAGGCCAAAAGGGGTGTGCTCCCGCTAAGGTTTTAAGGGGGGCCACAGATTTTGCTCGTTTATCCCCACACCACCCCCCTTTCCTGGCACAAGGTTCTTGTCACCCCTCCCAGCGCTTGGTCCCCGTTGCAAGGGGAGCCGTCCACAAAATCCCCGACCTGTGTGTGGGGTCCCCCCAAGACAAAATTAATTTTCAACAAAGGCCTGGTTTTATGGGCATTTTGGGTGCCCTCCCCAGGGGGACCTTTGGGGGGAAAAAACCCCGCACCCCTCCCGCGGTATTGGGAAAAGCGTTGCGCCAAAACCTTTAAGCCACCGTCAACCCCCCCGTGGGCAAAACCACCCACTCACCCTGAGCTGTCCCCAGAGAAAATAGCGGCCTTGGCCGTTCTTCCCAGCCATGTGTTTGTGTGGTCAAAAGGGCTTTTCGGCCACAAAGCGACAAAGCGCCCCCTTTAAATTTTTGAGACCCCGGGTGGGCCCGGGCAAGACCGGCTTTTTTGGCCCCAAAAAAATGCCTGTCGGGATCTGGTATTGGGGGGCAGGCAAGGGCCCCTGAAAGTGGGGGAAAAACCCCTTTTGTGTCCACCCGACGGAAAAGGGATTTTTTTCCAAAGGGGAAAAGCCTGGCAAATTTCCGACATTTTTCAAGGGTTTTTTTGGGTTGGGGTGGTTTTGGGTTAAAATTTTTTCTTCTGCTCCCAAACCCGGAAAACAGAAGGCTGGTGCTAGATGGCCGCTGTAAAAGGCGTTTAAAGGGGCCCTCCAAAAATGGCGGAAGGAGAAGGGGGAAAGGAAAGGGGCTTTTGGGGTTTTGGGGGTACTCGGGCCGAAAGGTGGAGACCCGAAGCGGAGCTGGGGTCCCCGATCATGACCCCTGGAGGGGCCCGGGCAGTGAGGAACGCTTTGGGGGTGGCAGAGGAGGGGGAGGAGGAGGCGGGACAGAGGTCCTTTTTTTGGGCCAAGGTTTTTTTGCCTCTACTTATGCGTTTACGGCAAAGGGGGGCATAAGGAAAACGCTGGGTGAATCAGAGGTTTTCTCAAAGAAGGGCAGGCCCTTTAGAGGTCCTGGACCCCTTTTTGACGGCGATAAAAAGAGGGGCCCGGGTTTTTCCCCCTGGGCCCCTGGCCCGGCGGAATATATCAGTGGACTTCTGCGACCCGCCCCTCCTCCCTTTTTTTAGGCGGGGGGCCCGTACTGACACTACCCCCATCGTCTTCCCCTCGTCAGGTGATGAAAACGCTCACAAGCAAAAATTTTGTGAAAAGACCAAAGTTGGGGTCCGCAATTTTCGTCATCATCATCATCAACACAGGGGCTTCTTGTCCTAAAAATTCTGCATCCCCGGGAAACCCGGGGGGCTACAAGCAAAAAAGGGACTGCAAGGGCGTTGCTGACCCCCCCGGGGGTTTTTTTGATTGACCGGCTTCCTTCTCCTCTCTGATGGCATCAGTAACTGGGCGTCAAGCAAGAAAATCCTCCTCTTTGGCCTTTTTGATCTTTTAACCCTGCCCTTTCCGCCCCAAACCCGCAAATTTTTTCCCTCAAAAGGTCTTCAAAAAATGGTTTTTCCCCATGGGGGTACACGAGTTGCATTTGGGTGCTTCATGTTGGACGGATGCTGATGTTTCTTTTACGCACATTTGTGGGGGTGCCCGGGAGGACGAGGAGGTAAGACTGTGGAAGCAGGTTTTTAAAAAACCAAATGAAGGGCCAAAATTGGGGGAAAAATGTTTTTGTTTTCTGAGATTCACAGGGCCCCGAACCCCGGATGACAGGTCTGACGGGCCCCGGGAATGAAAAAACCCTGGGATGGTGTTGCGCCCGCATGGAAGGAAACCCCCTTCCCCTTCGTAAACCCCTACCTCCATGTCCCAAACCCCCCCCTTTGGGTCACTTACCACCTGAATTTTGCTCCATGTTCAAAAAATATAAAAATTTTGAGAAGGTATGGAAGGTTTTTGGGAAAATCCTTTTTAAAAGAGGCCCAAACAAAAGCTATTCCCAAATCTCTCAAAAAACAAAAAACAAAAATTTTGGGGATTCAAATTTAAAAATTTCAAAGTAATCTATCAACAAAGCTTGAATGGGCCAAAAAGAAAAAAACAAACCTTTTGAAATGTAAACCGGGGTAATAAAAGGAAAATTTTTTTCAAACCCAAACAAATTTAAACCCGTGGGGGACTATAAATTGCGATATTCAAAATTTAAAAATGCAAAGTAGATCTTTCAATAAAACTTAAACCCGACCAAAATTTAAAAAAAACACCCGTCCCGAAATGTATTTTCGAATATTAAAAGGTATTTTTGGCACCTAGTTTGTAAACCTGTTGGGGGACTACAAAGTTTTCTGGATTCAAATTTTTAAATGAAAAATTGATCTATCAAAAAAGCTTGACGACCAAAAAGGAAAAAAAAAAATTTTCGACATGTATATTGATAATAAAAGGGGATTTTTTTTGGGAAACCCATCAGCCCGGGTTTACCCACAAAGTTGCTGGAAATTTAAATTTAAATGCAAAATAGATCTATCAAAAAAAGCTTGGGCTGACCCCAAAAATTTAAAAAAAAAACCCCGTCTGAAATGTATACGGATATTAAAAGGTATTTTTTGGGACCCATCAGACACCCCTTTTTACCCACCAAGTTTTTTTTGGATACAAATTTAACTGCAAGGTGGGGTCTATCAACACGCTGCCCCGCGCCCCAAAATCAAAAACAAGTTTTCTGAAATGAAAAACCGATAATAAAAAAAGGGATTTTTTTTTGGGCCTATCAAAACCCGTGGTGACTACAAAGGTTTTCTGGGGGTTTAAATTTTAAACTGCAAAGTAGATCTTTCAAAAAAAAGCTTTAAGACCCAAAAGGAAAAAAAAAAAACCCTTTTGAAATTTTATAAAGGGGTATTAAAAGGTATTTTTTCCCCCTTCAGTACACCTGTGGGGACTACAAAGTTGCTGGATTCAAAATTTTTTTTTCAAAAATAAATCTTATGAAAAAAAGCTTACTGACCCAAAAATGAAAAAACACCTGTCTGAAAAAGTTTTCGGGATAATTTAAAAAGGGATTTTTGGCACCTATCAAATTTCCCTGTGGGGACTACTAAAATTGCTTTATTCAAATTTAAATTTCAAAAAAAGAAATTTTCAACAAAACTTTTACTGACAAAAAATGAAAAAAACACCTTCTGAAATGGGATAAGGATATTTAAAAGGGAATTTTTTTGGCCCCCTATCATTTCACCCCTTTGGGGACTACAAAGTTGCTGGATTCAATTTTAACTGCAAAAAGGGGGCTCTATCAACACAGCTGGCCTGCGCCAAAAGTTTAAAAAAAAACTATCTGAAATGTATACGAAAAATAAAAGGGGTTTTTTTTTGGGAACCCATCAAAACCCGTTGGGGGGACACAAAAAATTTGGGTGGATTCAAATTTAAAAGCAAAATAGAAATTTTTAAAAAAAGCTTGAAATGACAAAAAAAGGGAAAAAAAAAACGTATCTGAAAGGGATTCGGATAAAAAAAGGTATTTTTTTGGGACCTTTCAATTTTACCTGTGGTGACAAAAAAATTGTGTATTCCCCCCTTTTTAACCCGCAAAGAACCCTTTTCAACTAAGCCCGTAATGCGCCAAAGTGAAAAAAAACGTTTTCGAAAAAATTTCTTGGATAATAAAAGGTTTTTTTGGCACTTTTTAATTCCCCTGTGGTGACTAAAAATTGTGTATCACATTTAAGTGCAAGGTGCCTATAAAAACAAAGCTGTACGCGCAAAGTAAAAAAACACTATCTGAAATGTATTCGGATAAAAAAAGTATTTTTGGACCTATAAACCTGTGCTGATTTCCCAAAATTGCTGGTTTGTAATTTAAAACTGAAGGTGGCATATCAACAAAGTGGAATGGGCAAAACGAAAAGAAAACCTATCTGAAAATGATACTGATAATAAAAGGGGAGTTTTGCACCTAACAAAGAGACCCCATTACTAAAAAAGTGTATCCTAAAATAAGTTCAGGTGCCCCAAAACCAGGAAATATTTTAAAGAAAAATTTTAAAAATAAAGCTATTTTTAGTGCATGTTACATAATCTTGGTGAACATATCCAGTATTTTTAAAGGCTTTTCTGGGTTTTTGCCCCCCCGGGACACCCCCCCCCGCTCCCCCCCATTTACACGGTAGATGTTCCTTTAAAATTTTCTACCTAACTACATAAAATCTTCAAATCTCTATAATAATTGTAAGGAACACTAACATAGGCTTTCTCTGGAAGAAATAAAAAATTTCGCTGAGCTTTTGGCAGAGGCACGTCCCCCTGCTATAGACGCTGACAACACTGTCATGAAAAAGGAAGGCTGTTCTATTAAAACGAGGTATGTGATTTTTCCACCCAACGAACCATACAATCCCACAGACGTCGCACAACATTCACCTTCTATTTTGTAAGGATTTGCTGCCCAAAAAAGACAGGGGGAAACGCCCAAAATGGGGCGAATTAATAATGATGCAAGATTTTAACCCAAATTATCGCGTTTCTAAAAAAAACCCATCAAAAATAAAAACTGTGCCGATTTCAACTTTGGATAATAATCGTTTAACCTATTCTATTCCTGATCAAGGATCAAGGTTTTAGTTGAATGAAAGTTGGGGCCTTTATGTACATGCCCATAGTGAAGCTCCCTTTCCCCAAATTTCTGGAAAAAGGCATTGCAAAAAATGCCTGCACTCATCTCAGAACCTGCACTGTGGAGTCGGAGTCCATTTTGGTGGAGTTGGAGTCATGGAGTCAGAGTTAGGAAAATTGAGCAGAGTCGGAAGTTTGGCTAATCAACTCTACAGCCCTGTCTGTAACATGTATATGCCTTAAATGCTTTGGACAGGGTTTTTTTTAGAGAAAAACCCCCTCAGGTCAAAGCCTTATCTCTCTGATGTGTTTGCGAAGAAAATCTTCACACGTGCAAAAACATTTAGCCTGCAAAGCTTTTTCAGCAGATACATGTCTTAAAAGGTGTTCTTGCTTTACCAAGGATTTTCTGCAGTGTTTTGTATTTTGAGATTTTTGGTAAGGCTGTTCATAAATTCTTATTGTACAGAAATCATAGATAGAAATGTAAAGGAAAGCCTAAAATATATTACAGTGGGAAAAAAAGTATTTAGTCAGACACCAATTGTGCAAGTTCTCCCACTTACAACTCCCTCCAAAGGTTTTCTTTCAGGTTGAGATCTGGAGACTGGCTAGACCACTCCAGGACCTTGAAATGCTTCTTACAAAGCCAATCCTTCATTGCCCTGGTGGTGTGCTTGGGATCATAGTCATGCTGAAAGACCCAACCACGTTTCATTTTCAATGCCCTTGATGATGGAAGGAGGTTTGCACTCAAAATCTAATGATACATGGCCCCATTCATTCTTTCATGTACACGGATCAGGCGTCCTGGTCCCTTTGCAGAGAATCAGCCCCAAAGCATGATGTTGCCACCCCCATGCTTCACAGAAGGTATGGTGTTCTTTGGATGCAACTCAGCATTCTCTTTCCTCCAAACACGACGAGTTGTGTTTCTACAAAACATTTCTACCTTTGGTTTCATCTGACCATATGACATTCTCCCAATACACTTCGGATCAACCAAATGCTCTCTAGCAAACTTCAAACGGACCCAGTCATGTACTGGCTTAAGCAGGGGGACACGTCTGGCACTGCAGTATCTGAGTCCCTGGCGGCATAGTGTGTTACTGATGGTAGCCTTTGTTACGTTGGTCCCAGCTCTCTGCAGGTCATTCACCATAGTGGAGTTTGGAGTTTGACTGTTTGAGGTTGTGGACAGGTGTCTTTTATACTGATAACAAATTCAAAAAGGTGCCATTACTACTGGCAATGAGTAGAGGACAGAGGAGGCTCTTAAAGTTACAGGTCTGTGAGAGCCAGAAATCTTGCTTGTTTGTAAGTGACCAAATACTTATTTTCCACCATAATTTGCAAATAAATTCTTTCCAAATCAGACAATGTGATTTTCGGGATTTTTTTTCTCATTTTGTCTCTCATAGTTGAGGTCGACCTATGATGTCAATTACAGGCCTCTCTCATCTTAAGTGGGAGAACTTGCACAATTGGTGGATGACTAAATACTTTTTTTCCCCACTGTAGATTATTACTACAGCTATTTACACGTAAACCATGGCAGTATGATGAGGACCCGTCATCTCTCTAGACAGGTCTGTTTTTTTAAATACTTGTATTTCCTATAAAATAACAATTCATGAACACTGTTTCTGAGAACTCACGTTGTGCTGTTCCTCTATTATTCCTCCAAGAAGTTAATGAATAAAATGACAACAGGCTGTTACCATTCTTCTTGTCAAGGAGTGTATCCAGAGCCGTTCCTAGGGGCGGGCAAGGAGGGCGATTGCCTGGGGCGCCAAGGTTCCGCTCACCCGAGGGGGGCACCGCCCGCCTTATCCGCCCGGAGATCAGCCCATGACTGTGCGGCCGTTGTAAAACATCTGCGCAGTCAGTCAGGCAGCGGTTGCACACTCGCTGTGCGGCTGCTGCTACAGGGAGCAGGCAGGAGGGATCGTTACCCTCCTGACTCCTCCCCTGTATGTAACAGCGCTCAATGAGCGCCGATACATACACAGCATTGTAGGGGGCGCACAGCTTTCACCACGCCCCCTGCGACGCTGGGATGTCCTGGGTCGGCAGCTCTGCTGCACAGGAGATCCCTGGGAGCTGCGTGACAGCGTAAGCAGCGTGGTGACGTCATGCTGCTTACACTGCTCAGCAGCTCCGGACCGGGACGTGGGGACCGAGGTGAGTAATTTTTTTTTATTTTCTAATTAGCTACAGGGAGGCATCTACTGGCTACAAGGGGGTCATCTACTGGCTACAGGGGGGCATCTACTGGCTACAGGGGGAAATATACTGGCTACAGGGGGGCATTTACTGGCTAAAGGGCATCGCCGGCTATAGGGGAATTTACTGGCTACAGGGGCATTACCGGCTACAGGGGCATTACTGGCTACTGGGGGCATCACCTGGCGTCAGGGGCATTTCCCGCCCACAGGGGCATCACCGGGCTCCTGGGGCAAGACCGGCTACCGGGAAATTACTGGCTACAGGGGCATTTACTGGCTACAGGGACATCACCGGCTATAGAGGCATTTACTGGCTACAGGGGCATTTACTGGCTACAGGGACATCTACCTGGCTATAAGGGGTATCTACCTGGCTATAAAGGGCTACTATCTGGCTATAAGGGGCTACTCTCTGGCTATAGTGGCATCTACCTGGCTATAAGGGCATCTACCTGGCTATAAGGGACAAGTACCTGGCTATAGGGGGCTACTACCTGGCTATAGTGGCCTACTACCTGGCTACACGGGGCTACTACCTGACTACATGGCTACAGGGGCTACTGTCTGGCTACAGGGAGCATATTACATGGCCACTATATGAGATGCTATAGATGGGGAGTTTGTTTAGCGATAGGAATTGGTAGAGAAGTAAGGGTAAAGTGAGGAGTCTAAGATGTTTGTTTTGTACATTTTACAGTGAAGAGTCGAGGCCGGGATAAGTCGTCATGGCGTCTGTGACAGATGGAGAAGAAGAGACAGACAGGCAACAACTCTTCAGAGATGTCTCCTGTAAGTTCCTGGATGTAACTTTACTGTAATCAATTATATGTCTGCAGAGCCTGTGTACAATTGGTATCCACTGTATGAGAGTAATATTAGTTGTAGTATAATGGTTTGTATTCAGTAATGGTATGTTGTATTATTCAGTTACTATGTGGTGATATGTGGTCACGGTGTTGCAGTAGTCAGTCACTATATGGTGGTGATATGTGGTCACGGTGTGGTGGTATTATTCAGTCACTATTTGCTGGTGCTAGGTGTTCTTAGTACGACATTGTTACTATTAGTCTGGGATTCTGGTTTTGTGTAGCAGTGGTATTTGGTAACTATATGACTATTGTTTAGTAGTTTTACATGTAGTACATTGTGTTAAAGTTTTTTTTATATGTTAGATTTGGTTGATGCAATGTGTCGCATTACGTTTGGGGGGGAGGCGCGAAATTTCTTCACCTCGCCCTGAGTGCAGTTTAGCCTAGGAACGGCCCTGGGTGTATCTCTGCACACACTAACTTTGTCAGCTTTGATTGGACAGATTGTAAATGGACACAACCCAACTGGCAACATCCTGTTGCAAATTTTGTTATAAATTTTTGGGTATGTTCACACAGCTTATTGCAGCGCTCACAGGTATGCCCGGCAATATGCCTGCTGTTGAAAGTTTGTGCTAGCCAGCACAGACTTTCAACAGCACTACGCTCCAGCCTCCTATTTACAGTGGAGATAAAAAGTATTTAGTCAGCCATCAATTGTACAAGTTCTCCCACTTAAAAAGATGAGAGAGGCCTGTAATTGACATCGTAGGTAGACCTCAACTATGAGAGACTAAATAAGAAAACAAATCCCGAAAATCACATTGTCTGATTTGGAAAGAATTTATTTGCTACAATTTTGTTTCTGGTGTCCTTTGACAGCTCTTTGGTCTTTACCATAGTGGAGTTTGGAGTGTGACTGATTGAACTTGTTATCAGTATAAAAGACACTTGTCCACAACCTCAAACAGGTGCCATTACTACAGGTAATGAGTGGAGGACAAAGTAGCCTCTTGAAGAAGAAATTACAGGTCTGTGAGAGCCAGAAATCTTGCTTGTTTGTAGGTGACCAAATACTTATTTTCCACCATAATTTGAAATTAAATTCTTTCCAAATCAGACAACATGATTTTCGGGATTAGTTTTCTCATTTTGTCTCTCATAGTTGAGGTCGACCTATGATGTCAATAACAGGCCTCTCTCATCTTTTTAAGTGGGAGAACTTGCACAATTGGTGGCTGACTAAATACTTTTTTTCCCCACTGTAGATTCATATTCCCCCGCGTACACGCACAGTACACACTAGGAAATATGTTCTTTTAACATAGCACTAAAAAGTGCTATGATTTTACCGTATTTGCGGGCCATACTTTGGTGCAAGTATGACCCGCAAATACATCGTGTGTACATACCCTTAGGATGAATAACAGAGGAATTGCACAACACAGAGATCTAAGAAAAGGTACTCTAGAATTGTTATTTTATAGGGAATACAAGTATATACTAAAGCAGTCATGTCTGGAGCAATAACAGATTGTCGGTAAACAAAAGATCAGAATATAGTGAGACAAAGAAAGTAAAAATTATATATATAAAACAAATCTTCATCCAAAAAACAAGCTGTCAAAGTTTTTGATGGAAAAATTAAAATGTTATTAAAATTTATTTAAAAAAATGCAAAACAAAAAAGTAGCTGGCCCTAAAGCTCCAAATAAGGCCACTTCCATAAACACTTCTGACTGGGCCATTTACCCCCCACTTCCAGACCAGGCACACTTTCCTTTTTCTTAGTATGTGCAAGTTTGAACGCTTTTTCGCACTAACTTTTTTGCCTGATGTGTTAGGCTTTATTTTTATGTAATTTTTACATTTGACTTTTTTTTTTTTTTTGCCATTCCTGCTGACGGCAAGACAATTTAGTGACAGACATTCTGTTTCCAGTGCTGTGTCCCATATTCTGGAAGATGCAGCAGTTTCAGAGCATTTACTACTCAGATCTGTCAGTTTGCAGCCTGTTCTGCCAGAGAAGAGTCCAGTTAATTCTTAGTCCAACCCACCCGAGGCTAGCCCCGCCCATTTAAGACTGATTCAACCTTTTTCTTTGAATAAGTAGAAACCAGTGAATAAATGGCAGGTGGGGGGAGCTAGTCATGTATGCGCGGGGCTAACACCTGCTCTTTAATACGCTGGACTCCTCTCTGACAGAACAGGCTGCAGAATGACAAATTTCAGCATTAAATGCTGTGACACTACTGCATCTTACAGAATAAGGGACACAGCGCTGGAAACAGCTTGTCTGCCACTAGCTTGTGCTGCCCTCAGCAAGGGGGGCATAACCTATGTGACAGGTTCTCATTAAAGTATGTTTTCACATTTTTTAATGAATGTATTTTTTAACAGCAAAACATAATGTGTTAGACGCATTACAAGTATTTGTTATTCGTATTTCATATACTTGTAATGATAAGCTAAGCGCCTCCGTGCACGATGTGCCTCGACAGGGGCATATCACTAGAAGCGTATGTAATGCCCCTATCGAGGCATTTTATTTATTTATTTATTAATGCCGACCTGAAACCCTGCCTACACCTGCCTATGGGTGACATTTACCTGCTTATACCTGCCTAGAGGGGACATATAACTGCTTATGGGGAACATTTACATGCCTATACCAGCCTATGGGGGACATTTACCTGCCTATGGGGAACTATACTGCTTATAAGAACCTATGCTGCCTATGGGAGACATTTACCTGCCTTTGGGGACCTATACTGCCTATAGGGGATATTTACTTGCCTATGGGGAACTATACCTGCCAATGAGAGACCTACACCTGCCTATGAAGGGCCTATACCTGCCTATGTGGGATCTATTCCTGCCTATGGGTGACATATACCTGCCAATGGGGGTCTATTCCTGACTATACTGACTGTGGGGGACCTATGCCTGCCTACACAGACTGTGGGGGACATATACCTCCCTCCCCTACAGAATAATATGGGGGGACATCTACCTGACTACAGAATAATATGGGGATGTATACCTGCCTACAGACTGAGGGGGACATTTACCTTCCTACAGAATAGGGGGGACAGATACCTGCCTACAGACTAGGGGACCTATATATCTATAACCTACTGGGGGGACATATACACCTACCTACATCATTAGGGCCTATATAGGAACGATGGGTGACTCGCCATCCCTGTCAGCAGGCATCTGACTTTCCTATCATAGGAAAGTGGGTCACCAAGCTTTTCTTCATTACAGGTATATAAACCTCCAGTAGGTAGATAGGTACAGTATATAAGTGTTGGAAAAATGAGGACTCTAAAATATTTATGTGTTAAATTCTTTAGGAATTAGTCATAGCTGGGAGAAGACGTCATGATGGTCTGGGCCAGATGGAGAAGAATAAGGAAAGTGAACGACTCAAATCAGAAAAGACTTCACCTGTGAGTTCTTAAATGCAACTGCACTGTAATCAGTAATGTGTCTGCAGAGCCTGGGTACACTGGTGACTACCACTATATGGTCACTATATGGTGGTAATATTCAGTCTGCACTATTTGGTCACTGTATGGCGGTAGTAGTCTGTGTACATTGATATTTACTATTATATGGTCACTGTTTGGTGGAAATATTGGTTGTAGTGTAATGATTTAGATTTAGGTAAAGTTTGTCAGCATCTCTCAATTAGCTTTTTTCCAGAACCGTTACACAGTAGTTGGGTGTAGTGGGAGTGACATTATGTGAAAGGGCTTGGCTTGGTATAAAGAGGGAGTGGTCTGTACACATTTGGGGGGGTGGTAAGCATACCTCTTTCATTCCCAAAATTTCTGGTCACTTTAATATAGGGAGAGACCTCTTAAGCTGAGCAGGGCAGAGATGAACAGTTAGGAACCACCCAGATGGCACATTACCTCATACTTGCCTGCCCGTTTTTAAAGGATTTGTCCGGTCGGAAAAAAAAATCTAAATGAATTCTGCCCCAAGGTTAAGCGTTTATACTTTCATTACATTTTTTGTGGCCTTCCTGCAGTTCTACACCAGCTAGTTGATGACAAGAAGCTTAGTAGGTTTATATATCTCAACACATAGGAAATCGCTGTCAAGCCCAGGAGATCAGGTGACCACAGGGATTTGGATTTTTTCAGCGCAGCCTTTAAGACCTCACCCCATAGTTCTGCCTCCCAAAGCTTCCAACATGAAATAGGAGACAGGGCACATTTTTGTTTTTTCCCTCCTCACCTTCCAAGAGCCAGAACTTTTTAAATTTTCCATTCACATAGACATATGTGGACTGTTATTTTGCGGGACAAGATCTACTTTCTAATGGTCTCATTCACTGTACTATGGAATACACTGGAAAAAATTGTAAGTGTGTCAAAATGTGAAAAGAACATACTTGCGCCATGTTTTCAAGTTTTTCTTTTTTTTACAGGGTTCACTCTCTGGTATAAATGATGTGTTCTCTGTATTCTGCAGACTGATACAATTTTGAAAACACTAAATACGTAGGGTTTGCTTTATGTTATAGTACCGTAAAAAAAAAATTCAAGCATTTTCTATTTTTTAAATTTGCAATTTTGCACTTCCACTTATGGACCTGAGTGAGGATGCATTTGTACCATCATGATCACTTTTATTCCATTTTTAGGGGACCTTAAATAACCAAAAAACCCACAATTTGGCCGTTTTGGATTTTTTTTCTTTTACGGTGTTCGTGTACGGGAAAAACGATGTTAATATTAAAGACCCAAATTTTTTGGACGCAGCAATACCAAATTTTTTTTTA
>JAODAL010074083.1:0-14501 GCA_025379985.1 Phyllomedusa bahiana
CTTAAAAAGTTTAAAACAACAAATCACCTGGCCTGACGGTTTACACCTCCTTGTCCTAAGGGACTAAAGTAACGTGATAGATAGGCCCCTATTCTTAATGTATATGGACTGTATCATAACAGGGTGTGTCCCAAAGATTGGCGCCAATATTCAATAAGGGGTCAAAAAGTGATCCTGGAAACTACAGGCCGGTAAGTGTAACTTATTGTGGGTAAAAGGTTTTAAGGTTTTCTAAGAGATGCTATCCTGGAGTATCTCTGTAAATAAATGTATAACGCCGTTCCAGCATGGGTTTATGAAGGATCGGTCCTGTCAGACTTCTCATCAGCTTCTATGAGGAAGTTAGTTCTAGACTGGATCAGGGTGAGGCACTGGATGTCATATCTAAATTTTTCTAAAGCATTTGATACTGTGCCATATAAGGTTGGTAAGTAAAATGAGAATGCTTGGACTGGGGGAAAATGTGTGCAAGTGGGTAAGCAACTGGCTCAGTGATAGAAAACAAAGGGTAGTGATTAATAGTATATACTCAGACTGGATCCCTGTTACTATTGGGGACCACAATTGTCGGTATTGGAGGGGGTCACTGTTACTAGTGGGGACCACAGAGGTCAGTATTGGGCCCTATACTCCAATATGTTCATTAATTATCTCACACATGAATTGCACAGTAGAATCTCAATCTTTGCAGCTCTGCAAAGTATACTCTATTGTGTTGATTAATGTGCTATTACAAAGGGATCTGGATAAGTTGGAGGCCAGGGCAGAAAAGGGGCAGATGAGGTTTAACACAGATAAAGCAAAGCAAGGTTCGGCACATGGGGATGAAAAATCCAATCCATGAATACTTGTCACATGGAAAAACGCTGGGAAAAATTGACTGGAGAAGGACTTGGGAATCCTTGTGGACAGTAAACTTAACTGTAGCAGCTAGTGTCAGGCAGCAGCCGCCAAGACAAACAGGATCATGGGGTGTATTAAAAGGGGCAGAGATGCCACGAAGATAACATTCTCCCAAATAATTTGCAAATTGTAAGAGAGGGCGTGGTCTATTTGTCTACTTGTCCATGTCCTCTAGACTATATTGGTAAAATGAAAAGGCAATTTAGGAGGCACATAGGTGAACATGCGTCTGATATAAATCACAGGAGGGACACTCCAATTGAACGTCATGTCCACAAATTCCATAATAGCGATTTTAGAACTCTACAATTTAGTGTAATAGAAGTTATAAGATCTTCGCCACGAGGAGGCAATTGGGACCAGAGATTTCTCTGTAAGGAAACGGAATGCATTTATCACATGGGATCTTTGCAACCAAAGGGCCTCAATGAGTCCCTATATTTTCTATATTTTGGTTGCTTTCTATAAATCTGCTTTTTGTTTGTTTCTTGTTTTTTTTCTTTTGCTTCTCTTAATCCTATAGGAAGGTATTCTCATTTTAGGGTGCATCACATGGAGACCTTTTTGGTTATTGACCCATTTAAAAGTTATTAGGGGTTTGATCCAATTTTTTCAGTCATCTAAATCTGATTGGAAACCCACTAATCTTGATTTCCCCATATAGTCGTGGCTTTTTCTGGATTACTCTCCCAAGTTGAATTTCCCCTCAATGGCACAATTTCTATTATGTGTTTACAGGGGTATACTGGAGCTATTATAGGGTATTTTCTAAATCTTATGTCTAACAATTCTGTATTTATATCAATACATACATTAACTATAATTGTGCAGATGCATTTATCTTCTAGGAAGTCTATTTATGTTTAACTGGGTTTTGTATTATCTTGGATCCTCTGAGACTACTACGCAGGCGCGGTCCTGGTTAGAGCTCAACACGTTCCACCCCGTTACTCTTCCGGTGGAAGTGGCGATATATCGCACATGTATGGAGTGCATTATTGCGTTCTACAGGAGCCGCGCATGCTCTATGATAGCGGATGTGACTTTGCAGATGTGGCGTCCTCCGGATGGATGTTCGGCATGGTTTCAATGCTTCAATGGGACGTGGTGTGTGTTATGAAGCGAGTGTATTGAGGCCAGAGTAGCAAATAGTGAAAGCATTGTCAGAGCACAGCCTTGTGTGGCCACAGATGCCAAGAAGAGATCGAGGGCACCAACAATGAAGGAAAATCCAGCTGACTTCTCTGGTGTTGGGTTAAGAGACTATACAATAACTTTTCCTTACAGAAAGTTTACACAAGATTTTTACATGGTTTATGTTACAATTTCCCACCAATCCACGAGAGGAGGTAGAGCCCAACCCCCTCCATAGGGGTGTAAGGTCCACAGACATTTACATCTTCAATGCATTAGATGGGCTCTTGTAGTCTCTCCTCCCGGATCATAGGAAAAAGGAAAAAGTCAGTAAAACCATTTCAGTCCCGTGTGGTCTGCTTTCTGGTCAGGGATAGACTGATGTCCTTACAGATATCCAGGTCCTGCAGCTCATGGTTCCTACATTGGACATTACACCCCAATCAGGGACACTGCTAGTTTCTAAGACAAAAGGGACACATTGATTTATGCAGTTGCAGCAGAAGTTTTAGCCAATTGTTGCCAAAAATGTTGTTGTTCAAGCTTTATACTACATGTTCTATGCACAGTTTCCAGACACCAAGTATCATCTGACAAATGGTGACCTCACAGAGGGCCTGGTATAGTGTGCAATGCGGTAACATGGACAATTGGTGGCAAAAAAGGGAACCAATAGGTGTAGAGTTAAACTAGACTGTACCCGGTGCCAGATTTATGAACACTGATACATGCAGCATCTTAAAAGGCCAAGTATCACACAGCAGTGATCAGTCTGTTTCTATAAGTGAAGTCTCCTGCTGGGGCCGACTGTACAGACAAGGTGGTTCTGGTCTTTCCACCATCATGTGGACCTATGGGAAACCTAACACTTGTAGGAAATCTGGAAAATGCGGACAAATGATTAAAGTTAAGAAATAATCTAATCAGAAATCCTAGTGAATCTTTATATCCAAGACACAGGAGCATCTGCTACAACCTGGGGAAAGGGTCACCATCCTGGACAGGTAACCCCCCCCCCCCGCCCCCTACATTAGAGTGGTCCCACCATGGAGCCCTCTATACACAATGTGATGATGCAGTTTCCTACATGGGTCAAATCAGGATCTGCCATCCACCCATCAGAATCAGATTGTAAGGAATCAAGTACAATGTTACTCCAGATAGTAATAACCTGGAGTGACAGTTTTTCTCCTCCCGTCAGTCAATGTAAGATCACCTAGTAACATAAGAGAAGGCTGGAAAAAGGACGGTTTATTGAGCCCAACCTATAACCCTACAGTGTAAATCCAGAGGAAGGAAAACTCCCTGTGAGACAGAAGACATTGTCCCCATAGAAGAGGAGACCTTGCTTTCTGACAAATCTTGCAATCGGAATAATCTCCGATTCCATGTCCTCTCTCCAGAATCCCGTTCCTATAAAACAAATTTTTCAAGAAAGGCATCTAAACCCTGAACTGGGTTAATGACTCCATCACAACCTCTTGTGCTTCGCGTCACTGTTGTTACAGTAAAGAACCCATCTGATGGTGAAACCTCCTATCCTCCAGACAGAGGATGCCCCCTACAGGTCAAGGACTAGAGGGCACATAGTAGGGAGATCAGTTTCTTGACCCAACATTTTGTAAGCATGGAAGCACATAGCAGCGGGAAGGTGGAAGATGAGAGCCTTGCAGTTCAGCACCTGCCTGGACCAGGGACCTGATGCCACTGTTAGCAGCTGTATCAGGACAACCATCTTAGCCATTGAAAGTCACGGGCTGTGGGTCTTCAGGAGTGTAAAACTGTATGAATGACGCACATGCTCGAGTCTGCAACAGGCCATTTGGGAAGCCAGAATTTTTTTGAAAAAGGACACAGATATAAAAGATCAGGTACATATGGTTCATTTAAGATTTTAACAGCGTGCAAAAAGCACATGCAACAGATTCATACAGATCCTATGGGGCCTGAACCTTAGAAAACTACTTCTGTTCAGAGTCTATGGTTGATATCCCAGGGTGTAGTTTGAGGACTGAGCGTTGGCCAACAGTCTACACGGCTTTAACCCAATCAGTCCAATTCACAGGCTAAGGAAGCGACCCTTACCAGCGGTTCTCAGGCCACAGGCTGCGCTCTGCTCCTCCAGCTATTAGAGGAGATCTGTGAAGGCTTCTTCTCTCCAAAGTGAACATAAGTGACACCAACATCTCTACTTCAGCCATTGTTGTATCAAGTCAGGGTCCAGATTCCCCTGGATGGGAGGAAGAGACTCTGGATATCAGCAGCTATCAGCCATGGCCCTTAAAGGGAATCTCACTTTATACACACCACAACCCAGATTCGTGTCGCTTTTATTTTCTGATTGTAGATTTCTCCATTCGTCCTCTGTATACGGATTATGGGGCGGCCATCTTGCCCGCACTGCTCTAACAGCGTTGATAGAGATGCTTTACAGTAGTTTCATGTACATAGGAACCCGTGGACTGAATCAGACCCATTGTCTTCTATAGGAGAGTGTTGTGGGCATGCTCTGTGACCTGGTAAGAAGTCAGTATTTAGAGAGGGTGTAGGGGGAGGGGGGGGGAGCTGTGACATCTCCTAATGTGACTGATGGATCCTGTTATCTAACGCTGTCTCTTTTCAGTGTAATCCTGCTTGTTCTGATGAGGAGACTACTGAAAATCTCTACAGAACAGGAAGTGTCAGAC
Organism: Phyllomedusa bahiana; assembly: GCA_025379985.1. Lineage (NCBI taxonomy): Eukaryota > Metazoa > Chordata > Amphibia > Anura > Hylidae > Phyllomedusa > Phyllomedusa bahiana. Next base: position 4,725 of record JAODAL010074083.1, read on the forward strand.
TATTAGGCCAGTGGCCAAAGTGAGAACTGCAGAACATAATTACAAAATATTAAAAGGGATATGAAAAAAACAAAGACTCTTAAACAAAAACCTGAGTTCAACAATAAGTCACTTCTGGATCACCCCTTCCCTTCAACCCTTAAGCTGAACACCTGAGAAGTTCTTAATGAGCAGCACATTTTAGTTTTAGCCTCCCTGCATTACAGCAGTTGTAACTTTCTTTCTGACAGTTGTACGAGGCCTCATTGTGTAGGAGAAGTTGTATTTTGGGGGAATAGTTTAAATTCACTTATAAAACGCAGAATTTCTCAATTGCTTTATTTTTTTTTTTGCACCATATAATTCGTGTTATATGAATTCTACAGGTTATCCGGGTTGTGTGGACACCTAATGTGTTGTCTGTGGGTAATGGATGCACAGATTTTATTTTTATTTTTTTTAACACTTCAATCCCATGAAGGGAGTTTTTTTTTTTTTTTTTTATATACACTTAGTAATGTATTACAATCTGTGTCAGGCAGCAGTCAGAGCAGCACACTGTACCCTGACTGCAGGCTTGCTATACAGACAGCACTGGGGCTACTCTAGGTCCTTGGGGCTGACCGTGCAGCCCTTCCCCGGGCTCTGTCTGGTCACTGGTGTCCTGACAACGCGATGGAGCAGGGAAATCCACAAACCCAGATACCTGCAGCGACGTCAAGAGACGGTGGGCGGTCGTTAAGAGGTTAAGCTCCAGCCGGAGGGAGGTGATGAGTGCGGGGCAGGGAGGGGCAACACATAACAGAACAAGTGCTCAGGCGCCTCCTACAGGTTCTCTGTGGTTTTCTTATCTTGTTTTTGTGTATCCAAGCCTAAAACCTTTGGTTCATGTTTAGTAAAGCCCCCTTCACCTCTTGGGGCGCCTTACCCATCTCACTGATGAGAGGTTGCGCCCCAGGATACTGATGGCAGGGGCTGTGTGTGCTGAGGGGGATTGTGCTGGTCTGGATCCAGACCTCACCCAGGAGCAGAAAAAAAGGGGCTGAGGCTTTAACCCTTCCCCCACCATAGAGGTTTGTGAGAAGTATATGTATCCTGAGAGCAGAGCGGCTCCTCCACATCTGATCTGACATATTGTGCTGAGTGCAGGGAATGGAAGAAGAACCAGAGTGGAGGAGTCGCTGCAGTGTAACGTGTGCCCCCTATCACCACTTCAGTGGAGGCATCACTACAGTCTATCGCCCATATGAGGCTTCTCTGCGGCTCCTGATGACACAATTGGATACAGTTTAGATCTTCTGGGATCATTTGTTGCAGTTTTGGGGGAAGAAGCTCGGGGTTTGTAAGTGGAAACGAGTGAAGTGTCCGGATCTCCATGAAGCAAGGTTTCCTCTAAGGAGGTGTTACTGCCCCTCTGAGCAGGTGAGTGACCCTCGCCCCTCCCCCCAAGGGCTTCATCCAATAACTGCACCATTAGGGGCTCAGAGATAACATTGGGGAGAAGAAGAACCAGGAACTGAGAGCAGCGGCATTGTCAGTCCCATGTAAACCTGCTGAGCTAGGAATGGAGGAGCCACTAATACCCCAGGGAGCACCTGACCCTGAACACACAGAAGACTGATCCCTGAGACGCCGAGTGATCGTCCCAAAAAGGACGGCCCAGCCTGCAGCAACCTGTCCCTACCTAATCCCCACAGCTGCTTCCAGGACAACTGTTCCATCACTGGCCAGCAGCAAACTGTCCCTGCATGATCCCTACAGTTGCTCCCAGGACAGCTGCTCCACACCCAACCAGCAGAAATCTGTCCCTACCGCCGCACCACCCCCAACCAGCAGCAAGAAGACATGAGCCCATTCCCAGGTTATATAGCTACAGACTCCACCCACCAACCTGCAGCCCTATGTAACTCCATAGACATCACAGTGATAGCTGTCTGAGTACAGATAATGGAGTAGATATCCCCTGCAGTCCTATGTAACACCACAGGTAACACAGTGATAACCCTGAGAATTTTTTTTCAGGGGAGCAGTGTGTAATATAATTATTATCAGGGGGTGCAGTGTGTAATATAATTATTATCAGGGGTGCAGTGTGTAATATAATTATTTTCAGGGGGTGCAGTGTGTAATATAATTATTATCAGGGGGTGCAGTGTGTAATATAATTATTTTCAGGGGTGCAGTGTGTAATATAATTATTATCAGGGGGTGCAGTGTGTAATATAATTATTATCAGGGGGTGCAGTGTGTAATATAATTATTATCAGGGGTGCAGTGTGTAATATAATTATTATCAGGGGGTGCAGTGTGTAATATAATAGTTATCAGGGGGAGCAGTGTGTAATATAATTATTATCAGGGGGTGCAGTGTGTAATATAATTATTATCAGGGGTGCAGTGTGTAATATAATTATATGTAGGGGGTGCAGTGTGTAATATAATTATTATCAGGGGGTGCAGTGTGTAATATAATTATTATCAGGGGTGCAGTGTGTAATATAATTATTATCAGGGGAGCAGTGTGTAATATAATTATTATCAGGGGAGCAGTGTGTAATATAATTATTATCAGGGGAGCAGTGTGTAATATAATTATTATCAGGGGGTGCAGTGTGTAATATAATTATTATCAGGGGAAAGTGTGTAATATAATTATTATCAGGGGGTGCAGTGTGTAATATAATTATATTCAGGGGGTGCAGTGTGTAATATAATTATATTCAGGGGTGCAGTGTGTAATATAATTATTATCAGGGGGTGCAGTGTGTAATATAATTATTATCAGGGGGAGCAGTGTGTAATATAATTATTATCAGGGGGTGCAGTGTGTAATATAATTATTATCAGGGGGAGCAGTGTGTAATATAATTATTATCAGGGGAGCAGTGTGTAATATAATTATTATCAGGGGTGCAGTGTGTAATATAATTATTTTCAGGGGTGCAGTGTGTAATATAATTATTATCAGGGGAGCAGTGTGTAATATAATTATAAGGGGTGCAGTGTGTAATATAATTAGAGATGGGCAAATTTCCGAAATTCGTTTCGTTCACTTCGCCGAAAAAAAATAACTTCGTTCCAAATTACTTCGGGATGAATCACGTTAAAAAGCAGCTATTTCCAGGCTGCACAGAGCCTGCAGGGTGCTGTAGAACGTTGTGCCATGCTTAAATATGCAGAGGGAGCTTGGTTTGGTCTTCATACAATGTTGTGTTTTAGTATGACACGCACATGACTGCCGCCGCTCTTAGAATCGCTTCACTATAAATTCCCTGGGCACTTAAGAGGGCAAAACTGACCAAAAAACTCAAGCGGGAATGTAGCCTGATAAAGTCATGCCAGCGAAAGCTGGAAAAAAACAAGCTGAGAGCTCAGGTGGCAACATCAGTGACAGAGTGTGGAGGTGACGGCGGCAGCAGCATGAGGTCAGGCAGTGGCACAATGACATTCTGGAGGTGGCGAAAACTGGAGTAGGCCACAGAGTGGCACAATGACAGTGTGGAGGTCACGGCAGCAGCCACAGAAGCAGCATGAGGTCAGACAGTGGCACAAAGAGTGTGGAGGTGGGTGGCAATACCAGTCCCTGGTAAAGATGGTTGGTGGCAGATGGAGAAGCTGTCAGCAGATGTGTGGCATCAGGCGGGTGGCGGCATCAGAAAAGTGGCTGAGGCAGGTAGTTTGAACCCAGACTGACGCCTAAGGCATTGGTGTGTGGAAATCCTGGCCGATCCACGCCTGATTCATCTTGACAAAGGTCAGTCGTTCCACATTTCCCGTGGACAAGCGGGTTCTCCTGGGGGTAATGAGGGCCCCCCTGCACTGAACAGCCGCTTGATCCAAAACTACGGCCCGGGGCAGGACAGCTTCTCCATGCAAACTGGGGCAAGTTGGGGCCACAACCATTTTGGCTCCCCAGTAGCCCAGGGGATTTTCAACGGGGGGGAAAAGTTTTTTCCCAAGTAGGCCACCCCTTTTGGGGTTCAGGGTCTGCCCCAGGTCCCTGCTGGCGATTTCCCTCCTCACTGGGGCGGGTAAAGGGAAGCGCTCATCATGACCCAGACTTAGTTGCTGCTTATGGCTGGTACTGCCCCGACCCCCCCCCCCTTTCCCCCGGCAGCCGCGGCAGTAGTAAGTGACCGCTGAAAACCCCCGGCCCAACCCAGAGGAGGGACATCCGCACATGGAAGCAGCCGACTACGGGGATTCCCTATAGTATTTGATTTTGTTTTCCCTCTCAATAGCTGGGAAAAAGGCTCCCATTTTGGACCGTAGCGGGGTCCAATAGGGTGGAACCCCAGAATCATCCCTCTCGGATCTGACTATTCGGCGTCACTAGCCAGGCAAATAAGCAGCTGGGGGCCTCTCACAAGTGACTCCGGGGGCTCCCGCCCCATCCCACTGAACTGCCACATGCTTGGGGTCTCTCCCCTCGTTTTCCCACCCATATACTCCTCCAGCTGCTCCTCTCCCCTCTCGTCACCGGGGATAAAACCACTCTTTTCACCAACAATCTTCTGCTCCAATGTCGTCCCTCCTCCATTTCAGTCCCCAACCGGCTCATGTGGGCCCCAAGATGTCGCCACGTCCCCCCAGTCCCCTCCCGACAATTTTTTTAGCATCTGTTCCAGGACATGAAGCAGTGGAATACGTTTTTCATCCCTTTTCCTGGGGGACTGACAAATAACGTCGCCTCCTCAATGGGCCCAACAAAAGGGAGGTGTCACGCATGAGCTGCCACGGCTGACATCAAAGTTACCAGGGGAGAATCCCGTCCGCCCCCCGGGGGGTCATCAAAAAAACGTTAAAGGCCTCTCTCTGTTCATACAGTCGGTCCAACTGTGCAGCTGGGAATCCAACGGGGGGGAAACATCGCATATCAAGTGGTGTTTGGGGGGGCCGTTCTGCCCTCAACTCGAAGAGGGGTTTTTTTGGCTTTGTAGAATGGATAAATGCATGCACAGTTTTTTCCCGGCCCTTTTCAGAAGTTCTGAAATCGTGGAAACTTAGGGAAACCTTTTACAACCAATTTAACACTGCGCCATGGGAGGGGCATGGACCATCCCCCCCGGTGAAGGGGGGGGACCCTGTTTCCTCCCATTTTCCGTCACCATGGTTTCCGATTTTCTTGGGCGGGGAAAGCCACACATTATTTTTTTGCTCAGACCGGACGTTTTTCCCCCCGTGTGACTTCTTTGCCGAGGGAAGCCAGGTGAAACTGCTACACCGCGTGCCCTACACATGTGGGATGATGGAGCAGGACTTGTGAGGCTGAATGGTGTGGGAGGGGGAGGCCGGGGGACAATTTGGGGCAGGACCGCATTTTGACACGGGGGGGAAAAGCGGCGTTTCCCGCCCCAAGTTGTTGGGTGGCCGGGGCCGGGGACATTCACCCCGTGGGGCCCTAAAGGGCATGACTGGGCCCTGACCGAGTTAAAACTCCAGACGTCCGCCGCCGGCACCTTGGAACAAACCCCTAAGCTCAAGACTGGCCCACCTTCGTTTTTTACATATTTTGAAACTGGTAGGGCCCTTTTTGGGAAAAAAAATTTCGGCTTGGAACTCTCCACTTGGGTCGGGACAAACCTTATTCTCGAACGGTGCAATTTCCCCCTTTGGAAAGGGATGACTGCAGTACCAAAAACTTTGGGCAGGAACACGGTCAGGGGTGCACCTTAGGATTGGTTGACGCATACTGTTGTCCTCTCTTCAAATCGCCTCGCTGAACGACTGCTGGCCCATTAGTAGCGAGAGCAGGAGCATCTGGACCGGGGAGATGTAAAAAGAGAAACAGCTCCCTCTGCACGGGTGGTGGAGCCTTGACCTGGGCTGCAATGGCATGCATGCCACTAGGCGCTGCTGCTGTTTGTTGCTGCGGCGGCAGGATGGACCACCACATCTGAGCCACTTTTCTCCCAGGCCACCGATGGTGAATCTGCATGTGTTGACGCAGGGCCGTGGTGCCAACGTTAGCTCCCTGGCCACAGCTTCACTTTCTGCTTACAGATTCTATATATACCCATATTCAGCTCCCCGGTGTCTTAGCAATGAAACTGCCACACCGCCGGTATCGGATTTTACCGCCAACGCTCCGCACTGGGTGACTACTGCCGCTGCTGCCTCGCTGAGCTCCTGTGCCGCTACTTTCTTGGACCTGCGAAGCAGGTTTTTTACCCCGTGGCCGCTTGGCTCCCGACCTCACACTGCTGCTCCCCTGTTGACTCATGGCCACACAACCCACTTGCTGCTGCGCCCGCTGCTGATGCGCAAGCTGACGCCCTCTCTCCTGACGATGATGAAGCCCTGCTTCACCCCGGCCCCAAGTGTGGTCGGCTACATCATCATCTATTTGTGTTTCATCGTCACTGCTGACCCATCCACCGGTCGGGTATCAGAGGCTGACCCCTCACAACATGACCTCCCATGCCACTCTCCACATCTATACTTTGCCGCCTACTGCAAGAAGCAGGGGGTATTTCTTCGCTGCCAAGTAGCTGCTGACTGCCCTCCTCAAATGTTTTCATCCCGCTATAAGTGGCGCTGAGCCCAGACCACATATAGAAACTCTGGCTGAGGGAACCGGATGGGATAGAGGCGGGCTGAGGACAGGGGAGGCCGCTGACCCACTCCCGGGCCATGCCAACTAATGGTTGTGTCTGAGGTTCCCACCGACTCTTTGGGTGGGGGTTTTCAGATGTCTCTGGGAGGAAGTGGATGACCTAGTCAACCAATCAAGAACCCCCTTTGGGTTGCTGAACAACACACGCCGCTAGAAAGACAGCGGCAGTTGTGGCCTCACCGATGACCCCTGCTGCACGTCCCCTTGCTGTGCTGGGGACCTGGGCCTGTTCCAGGAATAATTTGTGCCACTGCCACTCGCAGTTGCAGAGCCTGCCACCCCCTAAACGACATACTGTTTGTTTTTAAAATGTACAGACACTGTTTGATGATGATATCTGTAGATGAAAAAATAACACACCCTGTATTTGACCTCCAAATGAACCCACTAAGAAGCTTGGGTAACTCTTGGATATAAATTGTGCCCACAAATGGCAGGAAAAAATTGACTTGTATTGCCGTTAAAAAACTGGTATTTTACTAAATGTAAAAAGCACAAACAGGCTTTAACCTCGGACATGAATTTTGCCAAGAATTTCTTCTGTGGCGGTGAAAAACAAAGTTCTTTTACTGAGTACAACAGCAGAACAACGCTTAATTAACCCCTGGATGTAAATTTCACCAAACAATTTAGCCACCAAAACTACTAGCTTGTAGCGTGTTTCAATGCGGGGTTATTTACGCCACACAGCAAGAGATAAAATTTGTAATTAACCTTTGCTTGTGAATTAGGCTACAGGAAAAATGTATATATTTTGGCGTTGAAAAATGACGGTTTCTTGGAGTCACTACAACTGAATAACAACGCTTAATTAACCCCTGGATGTAATTTGGGGCCAAAGAATTGAGCAGCCAAAAATGAATGGTAATTTGTATTTATAAAAACGCTGTTTTTTTTTAAAAGAATACAACAGGAACTGGGTTAGATCCCCCTTGGATATTGAATGTATATGCAGCTGCAGTGGACGCACCACTGGATTTCAGATCCAATACCCCAAAAAATCCCAAAATAGAACAATTAAGCGAACAGTCTCTGAGACAAGCTGAGACACCCCACCAATAATCGCTGTATAAAAATCATTCTTCATGAACAATCAGCCGCGGCAGCACCTTCCCTGCTGAGCACAGAGAGAGCGGTATGAGCTCCCAGCGTCGCGCCTGGGAAACTTATAAGTGCGTGACGTCACAGAATCCCCCCGGGTCTCTGATTGGCTTCATCTCTGCACATGTCATGGAGGCTATGCCCTTCTCCTCCAAGATGCTTTGCCCCATTAGCGCCATGTCTCGCAGCCATTTTATCAATCAAAAGCACACTTTGTTCACCCGAAGTAAACCCCAAACTTCGACTTCGTTCAGAACCGAAGTTTTCCTGAAATTCTAAACGAATTCCACTTCGTTAGAATCAATTCGCCCATCTCTATATATAATTATTATCAGGGGCTGCACTGTGTAGTGTAATATTTTTTCAGGGGCTGCACTGTGTAGTGTAATATGTTTTCAGGGGCTGCACAGGGTAGTGTAATATTTTTTCGGGGGCTGCACTGGGTAGTGTAATATTTTTTCCGGGGGTGCACTGTGTAGTGTATATTTTTCAGGGCTGCACTGTGTAGTGTAAATATTTTTTTCAGGGGCTGCACTGTGTAGTGAAATTTTTTTTCAGGGCTGCACTGTTTTAGTGTAATATTTTTTCAGGGGCTGCACTGTGTAGTGTAATATTTTTTCAGGGGGTGCAGCGTGTAATATTTTTTCAGGGGGTGCAGCGTGTAATATTTTTTCAGGGGGTGCAGCGTGTAATATTTTTTCAGGGGGTGCAGCGTGTAATATATATTCAGGGGGTGCAGCATGTCATAAAATTATTTTCAGGGGATGCAACGTGTAATATAACTATACTCAGGGGGTGCAGTGTATAATTTAATTATACTCAGGGGGTGCAGTGTATAATTTAATTATCAGGGGGTGCAGTGTGTAATATAATTATTTTCAGGGGATGCAGTGTGTAATAATTACTTTCAAGGGGTGCAGTGTGTAATATAATTATTTTCAAGGGTTTTCGTGTGTAATATAATTATTATCAGGGGGGCAGTTTTAATTAATAAATCGGGGGTGCGTGTGTAAAAAAAAATTTAATATCAGGGGGCAGGGGTTAATTTTTTTTTGAGAAAGCAATGCGCCGGGCCCTTATAGTGGGGTTGTCACAGAACCCGCCGGCTCTGTTTGGTTTCATCCTGCACAGTATGTAGACTATGCCCTTCTTCCTCCCAGATGTTTTGCCCCTTTTCTCGCAGCCATTTTATCAATCAAAAGCACACTTTTTCCCCCCAATACCCCCCAAACTTTGACTTCTTTCCCAAAAATGAATTTTTTCCTGAAATTCAAAAATGAACCCACTTCGTTCGAATCATTCCCCTCTCTATTATAATGCCAATGGAGGATCTCTCTCCATGATTATATGGACACTTATACCATTGTTGGGAGCATGAATGTGAGAACTAATAAGATGTGAGAAAATGTGGATTATATATTATATACATGTTTATTTTGTTTGCACTTATGATTTACGTCATTTGGTATGGTTGTATAATTTATTGACTTTTGCCTACCCGGTTGCTATTTTACTAGGGATAGGATTAAATTTCATAGGGAAAATCAGTTAATATTTTGTAACTTTTATGTGCACATATTTATTGTGAAAGAAATTTTTTTAATCACAATATAACTACACCACCGTACTTTTTTGGGACACCTGTCCAACTGCTCGTTAAAACATTAATTTTCCCCCATCAGCCAATCACATGGGGGCAACTCAGGCATTTTGGCATGTAGACATGGTCAAACAAACCCTGCAGTTCAAAAACCCCGGGACAGTATGGGAAAAAAGGTGATTTGATGCCTTTTAACTGGCATGGTTTTTTTGGGCCGAAGGGGGGTCGAGTTTTTAGAAACTCTGAACTCCTGGGATTTCACGCACAACCACCTAGGTTTACAAAAATGGCCAAAAAAAAAAAACATCCAGTGAGCAGCAGTCCTTGGGCGGAAATCCTTGTTAGCCAGGGTCAAAGGAGAAAGGGGGACTGGGTTTGAGCTGAAAGAAAGGGAACAGTGACTTTAAAAGCCCCCCGTAACAACCCAAGGGTAGGCAGAAGAGCTCTCTGAACGCACATACGGCCACTTTGAGGGAATGGG
>JAODAL010074084.1:0-14501 GCA_025379985.1 Phyllomedusa bahiana
CTACGTGCCAATTTTTAAATCCTGGGGGAACACAAACATTGAGCATTACAAAAGTCCCGATAGCCATGGGCTGAAAATATATTCACCTGCCACAGGTCTCTCAAGCCCTTTGCGACAGAGTGGAGGCGAATAACGGAAGCCACATGGATGAAACCATTAAAAAAGAGAACAAGACATTAAGACCACCCCCCAACTCTAAAAAATCCATAAACAGGCCAAAATTAAAAGCGACCCAGATTACAATAACAGAACAAAGTTTAAACCCCAAAATTAAAAAATTCAAATAGGACTGGGGGGGCGTAAACGTAAACAATATTTGAGAATCACAAAATTAAAAAGCAAAGCATAAAATTTTTGAAAAAAAAAAAAACCCAATTCCCTAAAGAGACATTTAAATCAGAAAAAAACTTCAACACAAACCACAGGGAACAGCTGTGTTTTAAAAAACCTCGAGGTAAAGGTAGACCAAGGGGAAGTAGGTAAAAAAAATGACCAGAGACAAAACGGGGGGGAGCACTTAGAAAGCCCCCCCCCTCAACAAACCCCTTTTAGAGGGGGGGGCCCCCCCATAGGGGCCCCCCCCAGGCAACACTGATTCCTATCACCATAGTAAAATTTGACATTTTAAGGGTTTAGTAACAAAAAACAAGGATCCTCAGAGGGTTTTAAAAACCTTCGTCCCCCAAAAGGGTTTTAATGTTTTTATGGTCAAAGACTTACATTTTTGCCCAAGCTAAAGGCATGGTTTGGGATCAAATTTTTAAAATGCCAACAGGTTCATCTTGATCTAAAGGAATACACCCCCCAGAAACACAATGGGGGGGGGAGATACCGGGAAAAACAACGACCTCAGACCAAAAATAGAAAATGCCCCCTATCACCCATGAAATTTATTTGTTCGTTTAAATTGGTTCCCAAATTACATACTTAAAAAAACAAAGATTACCCTTTTATAATAATCCCAAGGAAAAATTTCAGCGTGTTATCACTTGAACGAGACAAATCAATAATAATAAAACATCGAAAGGGGGGTAACAAGTCACCAACCATGACGCAATAAAAAAAATTTAACGACCTGTTGAAAGATAAACCTCTATGACATTCTACCCAAAGACCTAAGTTACTTTTGTCACGAATTTAAGAGACTGCTAGTGGAAGGGTTAGAAGCAGGCTTATCCCCCACACAAAATTTTTAAATTTTGATCCCCAAAAACCCCTAAATTTACCAATTTTTTTACTCATCCCCAAAAAATTCATAAAGGCCTCACCCCTTTTAAAAAAGGTGACCTAAAGTCTCGGGGTTTTCCCGGGTAAATTAACCCCAAAAAAAGGGGTTTTTACAAAGTTTATCATTTTTAAAAAGTTTTTTTTGTTCCCCCACCCTCCCCGCTTACATCCCGAACCCCGCTATCTCCCCCATAGATTGATGGTGTCTCGGGCCAAAGCAAACCTTTTTGGGCATCTTTTAAAAGGTGGGGTTTTTAACAGAAAATATCCCACATGATTTGGGATCCAAGCAGTACAGTTTTTTCTTTCCACAAAAAGCCCGGGGGGCCCTTCGGCAAATTTGACTTTGTGTTTTAAAACTGCGGGACTTTGTGTGGACAAAAATTTAAAATTTTTTTTTTGGAAACCCAAAGGACCTCCACCACCGGGGGCACTGCAATGGGAGCCCTGTCCCCAAACATTGCAAATCTGTTCCGGGGCTGGTGGGGGGCCCCCTTTGGGTTGTCCGAACCATGGGATGATCAGGGGCCCCCCCGTTTTTTTAAATCGGGGAGGTACTTGATGAAAATTCTAAACCTTTTGGGGGGCACGGGGTTTGTTTTTTTAAAAAACCTTTGGGGCACCATTAATCAAAATTTAACATGGGAATGCACTTTACATTCGAGATTCAAGAAAATGTCTCCCTTTTTTTTGGACATCAAAATCAAAAAAGGAAAAACCCAGGGAAATATCCAAACAGACATGTACGGGAAACCCCACCCTACAAATAGTCTGCTCCACTGGCAGAGCCACCTCTGCCATGTAAAAAAAGGTATACCAAAAGGCCCAAATTTTTTTTTAAAAGTAAAAAAAAATTGTTTTCAGAGAGGGGATTTTTTAAAAGACAATCAGTGATAATAACAGAACAGGGTTTCCCCAATAGAGGTTAACCCAAAAAATCATAGATTCTGCTAAACGACAAAGCCCCCAGAATCATAAAAGGAAAACCCCATTAACCCCAAAAAGAAGCCCCCCAGATGACACAAGGGTCCCAAAAAAGCGCATATTTTTGGGAAAATTTTGACGATGGGAAACAAGAGGTGACTCAAAAACCCCCCAAAATTTTTGGGGGATACTTATTTTAAAATTTTAACCTGGGAAGACCAATCCCCCTTTCCCTTTTCCAAAAGTAACCCCACCCCAAAAAAGGGAAAAAAATTTGAGACAGACAATTTCCCGGGCCATTACCCACCATTGGGCCCCAAACCCAAGGGAAAAAATTGGCTTGAAAAAGGGGCCCAAAAGGCCCTATATAAAATGTTTGGGCAAGAGTTTGTAGCCCTGTCCTTTTATCCCCCAACCCAAAGGAAAAAAGTTTAGAAGTGCTTCTTAAAAAATAAATAATTTGACGATTTTTTAAACGACCCCAAAATTGAAATCAGCAGGAAAATTTTCGTTTTTATGGGTTTTTTTTTATCACCATAAATTAAAGGTTTAAAAACTGTGCATAATCAATTAATAACGGCCATTTCGGGGCTTCCTGTCATTTTTTGGCGGCCACAAATCACTTTCCCGAATAGAGCAGGGGAGAAGTGGTCCACTCTGACTGGGGGTGTGAAGGTTTCATTGGCGGGGAAAAAAACATGACCTCGTTTAAAAAATAAAACAGCCCTTCCCGTTCAAAGAACCGTTTTTTTACAGGTCTCCCTAGGGATAGGAACGTGGCCTCCCCGGGGTTTTTAAAATTTTCAAATTTGCCCAGTCCACATTGTTGATATAGCCACCTTGCAGTTAAAATTAATACAGCAACTTTTGTAGTCAAACCCCAGGTGAAATGAAAGGGCCAAAAATAAACCTTTAAAATCTGTAACCCTTTCAACCCGGGGTTTTTTTAAAAATTTTTGGGCAGTCAAACTTTTTTGAAATCTCTTTTTCCCGTTTTAAATTTTTAATACAGCAATTTTGTAGTCACCACAGGGGAAATTTATAGGGCCAAAAAAAAACCTTTTAATTTCCCCCCTTTCATTTCAACAGGTGTTTTTTTTCACTTTTGGTAGTCCCAAAATTTTTTTTTTTAGAGGGTACTTTGCAGTTAAATTTTTAATACAGCAATTTAAAAGTCCAAACCCCAGGGGAAAAGAAAAGGGCCAAAAAATACCTTTTAAATTTTCCCGTATCCTTTCAGACAAATTTTTTTTTTCCCCCTTTTTGTCATCAAACTTTGTTTAAAAGGCTACTTTGCAGTTTAAAAATTTTAAAACACCCAATTTTGAATCACCACAGGTGGGAAATTTATAAGGGGCCAAAAAATTAAACTATTATTTTCCTAAAAATTTCCCGGGCAGGGGTTTTTTTTTTTTCCTTATTTGGTCGTCAAGCTTTGTTTAAAACTACTTATGCAATTTTAAAATTTTAAAACAGCAATTTAAATATCACCACAGGTTGGGAAAAATAGGTGCCAAAAAATACCTTTTTAAAAAAATCCCGAATACAAATTTTTGGGGCAGGTGGTTTTTTTTTTCACTTTTGGGCATTTAAGCTTTGTTGATAATCTTTCTTTGCATTAAATTTGAATACACAATTTTGTAGTCCCACAGGTGAAAAATTTATAGGTGCCAAAAAAACCTTTTATTTTTTAAACCCGAAAACATTTCAGACAGGGTTTTTTTAAAATTTTTTCCCCTTTTGGTCAGTCAAGCTTTGTTCAAAAACTACTTTGCAAATTAAAAAAATTTAATCCCGGGAATTTTTTTTTGCACCACAAATGAATTCATAGGGCCCAAAAAATACCTTTTTTTTCCCCGAATACATTTTTAGACAGGTGTTTTTTTTCCCCTTTTTTGGGCAGCAAGCTTTTTATAGATCTACTTTTTTCAGTTTAAAATTTTAATACAGCAATTTTTTAGTCCCCCAGGTGAATTTTATAGGGCCAAAAAAAAACCTTTTTAAATTTTTCCCCTTTTCCCTTTCAAACAGGTTTTTTATTTTTCACTTTTGGGCAGGGCAAGGGTTTGTTCATAAGCTACTTTGCAGTTTTAAATTTTAATACAAACAATTTAAATAATTTACCCAAAAGGGGAATTAATGGGCCCAAAACAAAACCTTTAAAAACCCTTTTTAAAAATTTTAACAGGTTTTAAATTTTTCACTTTTGGGCAGTCAAGCTTGTTGATAAATCAAATTTGCATTAAATTTGATACTGCAATTTTTGTAGTCACCACAGGTGAATTGATAGGTGCCAAAAAATACCTTTTATTAATCCCGTATACATTTCAGACAGGTGTTTATTTTTTTCACTTTTGGTCATCAAGCTTTGTTGATAATCTACTTTGCAGTTAAATTTGTGAATACAGCAATTTTGGAGTCACCACAGGTGAATGATGAGGTGCAAAAATACCTTTTATATGCCCCGTATTCATTTCATATACGTGTTTTTTTTTTCACTTTGCGCAGGCCAGCTTTGTTGATAGCGCCGACCTTTGCAGTAAAATTATGACTACCCAATTTGTATTGATTTGAGGGATTTGAGAATAGCTAGTGATTTTGCCGTCTTTAATTAGAGAATTTCCAAAACTCTTCCATACCTTTCAAATTTTTACTGTCTGAACATTGGAAGCAAATTCAGGTGGTTAAGCGAGCAAAGAGGGGGAGACATGAGTTAGAGTACGAGAAGAAGGTGCTCCGTCCAGTGGTTCTGGTGACAATTCGCATTCCAGCGGATCGTCAGTTGCAGGAACCGTCAGGCCTGTCATCGCTGGCTCAGGGCCCTAGTGAATCTCAGTAACGAACAGCGTCGCCATCTGTGTCTCAGAGGGTTAATAGAGCACACCTGCATCCAGCAGTCGTACTCCTTCTCCTCCGCAGTCACGGCAACAAATGTCGTCATCAGCATCATCAGCATTCCGTCCAACATGAAGCAGCCCAAAATGTCAACTCGTGTACCCACCACAGTGGAATAATCTATTTCTGAAGACCTATTTGAAGAACAAAAATGGCAGTTGAGTCAAAGGTCATTTAAAAGATCCTAGAGGCCCGAAAGAGGATGATTTTCTCTTGCTGCTGAATGCCAGTTACATGAGGCCATCAGAGGAGGAGAAGGAAGCCGGTCAATGTCGGGACAAAAATCCTTGGCGTGGTCGGCGAACGCCTTGCAAGTCCCTCTTGCTTGTACCCCGCACTCCTGGAGCAGAATGTCAGAGCACGACGAAGTCACCTGTGTTGTGATGATGATGATGACGACCATTGGCGGATCCAACGTGGTCTTTTCAGCAAATTTGCTTGCGAGCACTTCTCTACAAAACTGGGAGCGAACGAGGTAGGAAACAAGGTTGGTAGTGTCATATCTATTCCAGGGCCTCCTGAAAAGGAGAGGGGGGGCGCGAAGTGAAAGGATGAATATCACCTAACTCTCACACTTGTCGATATCCGCATAAAAACACCAGCGACCAGACCCACAACACACGTCCAGGCGAAACCCCCTTCCTTCGCTTAATTGCCGTCAAAAAGGTCCAGGACCTCTCAAGCCCTGGCCTTCTTTGAGCAAGTCTTCTGATTCACCCGAGCGATGTCTATGCCCGCCTATGCTGTTAAACGCATAAGTAGAGCAAGAACCTTAGGTGTTTAACCACCACACATGTCTAGTCGACTGCCCTCCCTGCCCAGGCCCAGCCACGTGTCCATCCTAAAATTTCAAGCGCGTTTGTCCTGCATCTGTGGCCGAAAAGTCCATCTGACCACCGACATATGATTAGTAAGCACGGCAAAGCCGCTATTTCACTGTGACAGCTCACGTGGTTGAGCTGGTGGATGTCCTCTTGGGGTGCGGAGGCTCTCAGGCTCGGCGCACGCTCCTTCAAAACCGCAGGGAATGGTGCAGGGTTCTTTCCCCCCCCAAGGTCCTCTGTGCATCACTCACGTGCCAGAGAAACCAGGCCGTGATGAAATTAATCTCCTTTGGAGAACCGTCCACACACAGGTCAATGAGCATGTCCGGCTCTCACGCAACAAACCGAGCGCTGGCTGGTGACATGAACACCTTGTGCCAGAGCAAGGTGGGTGTGCGATAAACAGGCGAACTCTGCGGCCGCCCTTAAGATCGTAGGCTGGAGCACATCCCTTGCCTCACACAAATCCTGTCATGACACCTTGTCCATCCAGAAATGTTACTTAAAGAAGCTACCCGGGTTCTGACTCTCCTGCTGAGGAAGGCTCGAAGTCTAAGTTCGCACTTCCGCCGTTCGCACCCTGCTTCTCCGCGCCTGGCTGCGTTTGGCAGCGTCCAGCTCTGCCCCCCGTCACCGTCCTCTAGTTGGACGTGCAACACGCTGAATTCCACCCTCCACGATGCTCCAGCGATTTTGTGGCAGACACACAATGCCATTCGCATCACGAAGTGACACATTGCCTTACAAGCATGCGGTGGCGGACCTCTGGGTTGATTGAGCCACCGAGTAGTGGAGGCAGGTGAAAGAGCTCTGCACCAACCTTTCCCATCTTTGAAGAAGCCACCAAAATGGTCAGTGCGGCAATGACCTTGTCAGCATGAGCATTGTGGTGATCTTAGTTTCTGAATGATCGTTGTACACTCTGGAAACAAACAGGTCCCCGCCCAGCGACAGAGGAGGAGACAGACACAGATTGCTGACACGGAGCCTTTCTCTCCGTCCAAGATCACAAGGCCCGACTAGTTTCACATATCATCGGTCTCATTAGGCAGTAGATTCGGGTCCAGGGGCTAGTGCATGGGGCGCGCCCTCAGCTCTCAGGTGCATCATTCAGTCAAGTCAGGGCGTGTGAAGCTGTGCCGGAGAAAGCGGAGGAGGAGGAGGAGGTATTCCTAGACACTGATGTTACCGACGTCCCTGCCTTAGAAAGAGGTTGGCGCGAATTTGAGGCGGAGGAGGAAGATAGGAGAAGATCAGTTTGCTAGTGCCCCTCGACCCAGAGGCTTGGGAAATCAAGGCTCCATCTCTCACATGAGTGCTTGGATGCTCCATTTCCTCCAACATGATCCTCGCATTAAGGCCATCAAAATAACAACAGTTACTGGATGGCCACCGTCCTGGATCCCCGTACAAAACAAAACTCAGCAGTTTCCTTCCACCCACCCAAATAGAGAGTAAAATGCAGGAAATGGAGACCTTGCTGATTAGATCAACTCGAGACAGCTGTTGCGTCTGCTTCACATTCCTCAAATGACACGGTGGAACAACATCAGCGACGTGACAGCAGTAGAGTGCCAAGTAGCCGTAGCGGCAGCAGCAGCAGCAGCAGGCAAGGTGGCAGAAGCCTAATGGGTAACATCTGGCAATCTTTATTTACCACCTCACCAACGCATGCAATGCAGGGCACACATCCAACACACAGAGACCAGCTTAAGATCATGGTGCACGACTATCTGCGTCTCAACACCGATGTTTTTGGATGTGTTCCCGATCCAATAGACTTCTGGGTATCCAAAATGGACGAATGGCCCGTAGCTCGCTCGCACACGCCATAGAGGTGTTGTCCTGCCCACCAGCCAGCGTCATATCTGAGCGGACTTTCAGCACAGCTGGTAGAGTCATTACAGACAAACGCATCCGTCTTTCCACAGATAATGTGGATCGTTTGACTTTCATCAAGATGAATCAGGCATGGATCTCTGATGATGTTGTGGCCCCAATTGCCGAGGTCACCGATTAGTTGCCTGTCTACTTCACATTCCACTTCAAACAGAAATGGTCCTCTTGAAACCTTTTTTTTAAATTATCATTACTTACTGCAAATTTTATTCTCTTTTCCCAACAGTTCATTTTGCTGGTTTGGCTGTGAGGAGCCTGAAAAAGACAGCAAGGTTTCATGACAACACCGTATTCCATTTACTCACTTTATCTTTAGAATTTTTCGCATTGTCAATGGTTTTGAGGTCATGTTGCTGTGAGATACAGCTATAATTATGGTCCTTTGAAACAGTAATGTGGCTTCTAAGTGGCATTTCTCCCTCACAATTTTTAACAGTGGCTGAGAAGTCATTTTTATAATTTTTGGGTCATTTTCTGGATTTGAAATGCAGCAATACTACAGGTCCTATTCTAAAAATTTTGTTTCTAACAGACATTTGTTCTTCACAATTGTCAAGAGTGGCTCAAGGGTCATGTTTTGAATTTTTGGGGGCATTTTGCTGTGACATGCAGCTATACTACAGGTCTAATTATAAAAAAAATGTTGTTTCTAACAGACATTTGTTCTTCACAATTGTCCAAAGTGGCTCAAGGGTCATGCTTTGAATTGTTGGGGGCATTTTGCTGGGACATGCAGCTATACTACAGGTCCTATTATAAAAAAAATTGTTGTTTCTAACAGACATTTGTTCGTCACAATTGTCAAGATTGGCTCAAGGGTGATGGTGCTGTCAGAAACAGGAATAGGTAGGACACTGTTAATGGACACATATTGCAAAATGACTTGTTTTGCAAGATCTTTAACATAGCTATCAATCCTGTATTGAGACAACCCATTTAATACAATTAAAAAAGAGAAACAAAGACATGGTGGGATTCCATCCTATTTTAAAAATGTGTTTCCTAGAATTAAACTACTAAAAAACTTACATGTACAAAATAGCTGGTAAAAAAATTCCTCTGAATTGTACAAGGGAGGTACAGAAAACTTGACCAGATATAGGTTATTCAGAGGACATGGAGTATGGAGCACGGACAGAGAACAAAGTACAGAGACAATTTCCTCCAGCACGTTGAGTAAATGAGAAAAAGAATGCCAAGAAAAAGGGCACCTGGTGGAACAGGAGCGTTAACCACCAGTATTTCCAAGTGAAGCTCAATTGGTCTGCACTCATATGGAGGGGCAAGCGCTACCCAGGACAGGGACAGTATATGTCCAGTGAAACTAAAATGGTGTTGAAACACTCCTTTTCCCGGCACTTTTAATCTGTGGGTCAACAGGTTTAATGGTCCATTCTGCGGTACAGGACAGATATAGTTAATGTCCATTTCAACTAAAATGGTGGGTCAAAGACTCCTTTTCCCGGCACTTTTTAATTTGGGGGTCAGACCGGTTTAATGGTCATACTGCGGTCCAGGACAGGTATAGTCAATGTCCAGTTCAACTAAAATGGTGGTTGAAACACTCCTTTCCCAGCACTTTTTAATCTGTGGGTCAGACAGGTTTAATGGTCATACTGCGGTACAGGACAGATATAGTTAATATCCAGTTCAACTAAAATGGTGGTTCAAAGACTCCTTTTCCCGACACTTTTTAATTTGGGGGTGAGACAGGTTTAATGGTCATACTGTGGTCCAGGACAGGTATAGTCAATGTCCAGTTCAACTAAAATGGTGGTTCAAAGACTCCTTTTTCTTGCACTTTTTAATCTGTGGGTCAGACAGGTTTAATGGTTTAATGGTCATACTGTGGTACAGAACAGGTATAGTCAATGTCCAGTGAAACTAAAATGGTGGTTGAAAGACTCCTTTTTGTGGCACTTTTTAATCTGGGGTCATGCAGGTTTGGGGCTCATGCTGCGTTCCAGGACAGGGATATTCAATGTCCAGTTCAAGTAAAATGATGGTTCAAATCATACTGCCTTCTGGCACTTTTTAATTTGTGGGTCATGCAGGTTTAAGGGTCATGCTGTGGTGCAAGACAGGGATAGTGAATGGTCTGTGATTTTTTTTCTGTGGCTTTTATAACCTAATTGTCTTGCCTAAGATGTAGCACGTATACAGTTTGCTGTTTTGGATGTTAATTCCAGCTTCTCCATCCCTGTTTGGGTGTAAGAATGAAGGTGTTGTTCCTCTCCCATAGACTTTAATGGTCATTGGCGATAATCTATTATCGACTATCGGATATCTTATTGATAATTGCCGATATCGACTATCGACCCGATGACGATAGTCAACGTAATCGCTCATCACTAGTGACTAGGATTCTGGAGAGGGGTCTGGATACATTTTTAGATGTAATATAACAAGTTATAGTGACTAGGATTCTAGAGGGGGGTCGTTGATCCAGGGATTTATTCCGATTGCCAGATTGGAGTCAGGAAGGAATTTTTTCCATAACATAAGGTCAATTGGCTTCTACCTCATGGGGGTTTTTGCCTTCATCTTGATAAACACTTTAACAACACTTTAATAAATGGGCTGAACTGGATGGACGTATGTCTTTTTTTCGGCCTGACAAACTATGTAACTTTTTTGGGAATTGTTGACGCCATGAAATTTTGAAACAACATATTTTTCACTTAAAATGATACATTCTCTTAGTTTAAAATTTTGATCTGTGATTTGTGTTCTATTCTGAATATAATATTAGATTTTTGCACCTCCACATCATTTCATTCAGTTTTTATTCACAATTTGTTTAGTGTCCCAACTTTTTTGGAATTGAGGTTGTATACACATACAGTTGTAAATGTCCCCCGTAGACAGGTAAATATCCTCCATAGGTAGGTATAGTCAGTTAAATGTCCCCCTTAGGCAGATGTAGGTAGGTAAATGCCCCCCATAGCCAATATAGATCCCTCTAGGCAGATAAATGTCCCCCATAGGCAGGTATAGACAGGTAAATGTCGCTATCTGCTCCACAATAATATCTTCAGCTTATGTTCCCCACTATATATTTATCATAGGTACACTTCAACTGTGAGAGACAGAATATAAAGAAAAATTCCACTGTATATACACTATATATATATACATATATATATTTATATATATATATATATATATATATATATATATATATATATATATATATATATAGTACATGAGTTGCTTCAACTTTATTCGCAACAGACAATACATAGTCTCCAGTTTCAAAGTACTTGTGTATATTTTGTAAGATCGCAGCCGGAAGAGTCTGCAATGGTGTATATATTCCGCCGGGTTTCTGCATGCACCATGATAAACGGATGGCAAGCGACTTCAAAGCAGTGGTGCTACTTCAGGAGACCTGCTAGAGATGTGCCACCGAGGGCCTGGTCTTGGTGGGGAAAGCAAGTGGTTGTCTATCAGCAACACTATGGTGGTGACACCTGTACGTAGTACACTTGATGAATTTTTTTAATATTGGAATACTGGAATACTTCTGGACAGTTCACAGTGCTACCGTCAGTTCTGTGTGTGTCTCTTGGATCCTCATTTATTTTATTAAGGGTGTTGTTTATTTCTTTATCTTTTTTGAGCATCTTTTATCTTCAGATTGATTTATTTATAATAAAGTTTGGCTCTATTTTGATCTAAGGAAGTTTTTGAAGTGTTGTCATGTTGAAATTGCGCCCCCGTGTTTTGTGTTGGCCCGTGGCGACTAGCGAGTCTATCTGAATAATTTGGATTGACCTGTTTGTCGCCCTCCATGAGCATTTTGTGGCCATTGTTATATACTTTGGCTCCATTGTCTCTATGAGTGGTGGTAGATCACTTCTGGGGTTTCATTATTTACTCCCATTCATGATCATGTGTTAATAAAGGAGAAAATTTTGAGCCTTTGAATACTGTCATACTTACCTTGGTTGCTTTTTAGCGATATCTGAAGGTCTGCTGCTCATTTTTGTGGTTTTATTTTACTTTATTATTGCAGAGCTGCGAGGGGATAGGACGCATGCGCGGTGTATAGCTCAGCCCTGTAGGTCTGTCGGAGCTTGTGGCCTTTCTGTGTGTGCGCTTCCTCTTGATGTCACGCGTGCGTGGTGTGATTAAGGAGACTCCGGAGCTTCGTGCCGCTCGTGCGAGATGTCTAGTTAGTAAGCAACTGATTGAATGTAATTAATCTCATTTATTATACACTGGAGTGTTCACAATTGATGTATTTGATGATGTATCACTTATTTTAAGTATGTATTTTGTAATGCTTCATATTTTCACAGTTTTTATATATATATATATATATATATATATATTGATAGTGATTTTGATTCGCTGGCTCTTATATTTAGATTTTGCATAATAATGTACACTAATATATTCAAATTGATTCACTGTATAACTGCACTACTTATACCACTAGATGTCACTGTTTGCTTTGCTTGAGAAAGGTTCTGTTCAGAACTGAAACTTTGCTGCCTTTGGGTAAATAAATTTTCTTCATTTTGTGATGTGCTGCCTTTCCTATTTTTGGTTACTATTTATAAACCTTGGTCCAGGTCTGATTGGCATGCACTCTTCCTCATTTTGTTCCATGGTTGCTGCTGAAATATCTTTATTAACGTCTTTAAGCCGCACACTACATCAAATTGGTCTTCATGGCTGTCATCCCAGAAGGAAGCCTTTTATAAAGATGATGCACTAGAAAACCCACAAGCAGTTTGCTGAAGACAAGCAGTCTAAGAACATGGATTACTGGAACCATGTCCTGTGGTCTGATGAGACCAAGATAAACTTATTTGTTTCAGATGGTGTCAAGCATGTATGGTGGCAACCAGGTAAGGAGTATAAAGTCAAGTGTGTCTTGCCTACAGTCAAACATGGTGGTGGGGTTGTCATGGTTTTGGGCTGCATGTTACTGCCGGCTGTGGGGAACTACAGATCATTGCGGAAACCATGAATGGCAACATGTACTGTGATGTTCTGAAGTAGAGCATGATCCCCTCCCTTTAGAAACAGGGCTTGCTAAAGCAAATGAGGGTAAAGGTGCTGGACTGGCCAAGCATGTCTGCAGTCCTAAAACCCTATTGAGCATTTGTGGGGCATCCTCAAATGGAAAGTGGAGAAGCACAAGGTCTCTAACATCCAACAGCTCTGTGACGTTGTCATGGAGGAGTGGAAGAGGATTCCAGTGGCTGCAACCTTTGAAGCTCTAGGGAATGTCATACCCAAGAGAGTAAAGGCAGTGCTAGAAAATAATGGTGGCCACCCAAAGCATTGAGACTTTGGGCACAATTTGTCCATTTTCACTACATTTTCACTGTTGTTGCCAGTGGTTTAGACATTGATGACTGTGTGTTGAGTTATTTTGAGGGCACACCAAATTTACACTGTTATACTATCTGTACACCGACTACTTTACATTGTATCAAAGTGTCATATCTTCAGTGTTGTCCCATGAAAATATATAACACTTTACTTGCAAAAATGGGAACTGTATATGTATCTATATATGTATGCATACACACATCTTGAACTCTTTGTCATGTTCCAAATACCTTTCCTAAACATTTTTAATAGTGTAGCAGGACACAAAGTCACTCAGAAACTTATAGTTGCTGATTTTTTCTGCTTTCGATACATCAACTACAGGAAGACACTGTTTACTTGCTGCCTAATTTATCCGAGAACTTAATAGACGCCATTGCAATGAGATAATCAATGTCATTCACTTCGCCTGTTAATGGCTTTAGCATAAGATCACATTGTAATGAGCACTCAAATCTTTAAGCCCCAACTGTTAAACAGCATGGGGCTTGAAGATATCAGGAATAAATCTATTTTTTCTTAAGTATTTAATTATTTTGAGACACAAATTACATTGATCATGGCTCACAAAACTGTAAATAGTGGGCTCAGCTCTTCTCCCATCCCTTAGGCCTCATTCACACGGCGCTGCAATGCGGCTGAAATCCGTCCCAGGCATTAAGGTAATCCACAGTTCTCAAGAGAGTTTACTAGGTATGCTCTGTGACCTAGGAATACATTACTGTGAAGGGAGGGGAGAGGGGGAGCTGTGACATCCCCTCTTGTGACTGGTGGATTATGTGTTATCTGTACACATTAGTGTCTCCTTTCAGTTTGACCCTGCTTTTACTGATAATGAGCAGACTGCTGAAAAGCTCTCTAAAAAAGTATAAGCTCTCTAAAAGTATAAGTACCCCTCTTCTAACTTTGTTCTTTATGTTTACCAGTTATTTTGTCATTATATCCAACAGATGCTTAATCAGATTAAAATCTGCGGAAGTTAGATGCCCATTCAACACCTCTAACTCTGTCATATTCCTCAAACTAAAATAAATGTCATAAGTTTCAGGGTGCATTACCCTGCTGGAGGAGGCAACTGCAATTAGGTTTAAATATTTGACACATGTCAAATTAATATGCCAGGACCCAAGATTTCTCATCACCATCTGACTGGCATTTCTTCCTGAAACCTTCTGGCAATTTACATGCACTTAACAACTCACATTATGAAAAATAAATCATGATTCATCAGACCAGGTCACCTTTTTTCATTACTTTGCATTCCAGTTATGACTTAACCCTAAGTAAGCACTTTCAGCAGTAGACAGGAGTCAGCAATTTGCGCTTTAGTACCTCATCTGTAGGATTGGACAAGATGAGCAGTTTCTCTCCTATGGTATTCCC